>VZTV01060202.1:14368-61868 GCA_013400875.1 Anhinga rufa
GAGGGACCCACGCTGGAGCAGTTCATGAAGCACTGCAGCCCGTGGGAAGGACCCACGCTGGAGATGTTCGTGGAGGACAGTCTTCCATGGGAGAGACCCCACGCTGGAGCAGGGGAGGAGTGTGAGGAGCTCTCCCCCTGAGGAGGAAGGAGCAGAGACAAGGTGTGATGGACTGACCACAAGTCAGCACAGGGATTTTTTTCCCCTTTTTAAATATGTTACAGAGGCACTACCACCATTGCTGATGGGCTCAGCCTTGGCCAGCGACGGGTCCATCTTGGAGCTGGCTGGCGTTGGCTCTGTTGGACATGGGGGAAGCTTCTGGCAGCTTCTCACAGAAGCCACCCCTGTAGCCCCCCCACTACCAAAACCTTGCCACACAAACCCAAGACGATTGGGTTACACCAAGACAATTTGAGAAGCTCGGTTACTCCACGATGCGCTTTGGTTAGCTTAAACAAGAGGATACAAGAGTCACAGTACAACTGCAGGGCGTGACCCAAGGAGCATAATAGGAGCAAAACTAAAGCATCCATTAGAAAAAAACAACTATCCAGAATCAAAAATATTTAGTTTCTGAGGCAAAATATTTTTGGTTCCAGTTTTTCCTTAAAACTTCACATTTTCTGCAGATTAAAAAATTTGATAATCAGCTGAAATTTTGGCCTAAATATTGAAACTCAACACCACTTATTTAGGTTTGAATGATCTTCTGTTTATTGTCCCAAGAAAGGAAAGAAGATTTCCTGCACTTCAAAACTAATGGCTATGTGTCTCTGTTAACCAGGCAAGCAGGGGCCAGGGGTTGGGATTAATAGAATACCATCTGTCCAGTCGCCCCTCGCTCTTTAACTAGTAAATGGACTCTTTTTCCTAACGTGCCGTACAAAAGCAGTCCACAAATATTGCTCCGTACCTAAATAACTACTAAAAAAGTGCAGCAAAACAAACTCAAGGAAGGCTCTTACAAAATGATCACTGTCCTAAATGTAAGTCTTTCTCTGTAGGAGAAAGGGGAAGAAGGACTGCTTGTTTTTTAACCTTCTATTTATTTTAGCATCCTGATCTTAACTCTGTGTGTGTGATTTACAAGTTGTTTCCTACATTATCAGCTGGTTCGGTTTCTCCTTGCAATGGGAAGGTTTGCAAGTTCCGAAACACGCCACCCTGGGGAGTGAGGACCTGAGTGCTGACAGCAGCCCCAGAGAGGGGTGGTCTGCTTTGAAACCAGGGCTTTCAGAGACAGGGGACTGCTACATAGAAGTTTCTCTTCTTAAAAATATTGGTAATCGCATGTTGATAAAAACTCATTCAATAAATGAGTCATTTTGAAGCAGTGTTCGCATTAGACATATGCACGACTGGAAGCACCAGTTTAAATCAGCTAGAGCTCTTTAAATTAGCAGGGTAGCACTGGAAATGCTCCTAGCAAAACCAGGCTGGCACATCAGATTGGGGTACCCCAAGACTTCAGGGGAATTTACACCTAGATTCAATTCTGAATCCAAAATTTGGATGCCTGTGCTGTGCAACTGGTTATGATACATCCATAACCAGATCCAAATATCTGAAAAAAAATAATAAAATAGCATTAGAGGTGGTTCTAAATGAGTTTCAAAGCAGCCTAGCCCACAGTCAGGCTGTAAAACATCCCGCACTTCTCCTCGCTCAGTGAACCCTGCTTCATCCCAAGTAAATCACAGCACAGAATGAAAGTCCAGTCTAAATTAAAACACCACAGATGAATGATAGCCCTCGGGCTTGTGCAGTTAGCCGATTTTCTGTAGGAACTCAAGCTCAGCTTCAACCCATCCTCCTTCAGACGTTTAATGGCTTTACCTATGTTAGATACCTGCTAGGCTTGGCCTCCCCTGCCATGGGCTGGGTGGGTTAGCAGCACCCTGTTAACGGGTGGCTGGTCACAGGTGGATCCCAGGGGCTGTATCTCAATTAGTTTATAATTAAGCAAGGCAGGGCCTGTTGCCTGGCTCTGAGGGCAAGGGACATGGTATGGATCACGCATCTATGGCTGCCCGGCCTCTCTGAGAAAAATAAGGTGTCTACGTTGTGGCAGAAACCTTGTTCCTGTACAAAGCTGTGCCAGGGATGGTTCTAACGGTGCAGGGGATGGGTAACTGCGTGCCAAGCATGCCCCTGGGGAACTGGGATGAGTAGCATAGTCATGGGCCAGGGTCTCTCTCTGCAGAAGGCTGACAGATAGAAATCAGGGAAACCACGCTCTTAATTTGGATGATTTACATGACCATGTTGATGCATGATCCAAAAGCCCGCCGAATTAAACAAAAAGGCTCTAATTAATCATAACGTTTATAGTGCAGATTATTACTTTATTATTTCCTCAAACCTGTGTTAACTCCGCTAACCCTGGCACAGTGTAAATACATTAGCAATGGCGTCCTCTGTTCTGCATTGCCCAGGCAGTATGACTAAGTCTGGGCTTGAACAATGAGTCTGGGTTGCTTAAACCAGGACCCTTCTGAGGCTTCGTCCGTGACATAGCTTCAGCATTAAGTATGAAGTGAAGAGTAGAAATGAAAGGATATTTATTATAAAACAAGAGCGTTTGTTAGTACCAGCTTGGACATGTGACATTATTTGGAGAAGTGACAAGTCTTTTTATACCAAGATTTCAGTGCTACGCACTGGAGTTGCCGGCTGCCTACTGCACTACGCTCCTGCTCACTCCCCAATCGTTTATGGAAAAGACATGATCCAAGTCTCCCAAGCTTTTTTCTAATATCCAATTATATTTCACTGCCAAACTGGAGATATAACCGAACTTCACACCAAGTCATAAGCACAGCAGATCATTTCGTCTTCTCTCACCTTGTTCAAGCATCTCGGATATCTTTGTTTCTGGGCTGCAATATTGTTTACATAGTTGTACATTTCTGCCCTTTAGATCAGGGCATGTTAATCAACTAGAAGATAGCAGCTAAAAATAGTTACTTTCCTCTCTTCTACCAGTAAGCAATCAAGTCTATGAGGTCTATATGCAACCCCAAATTCTTGAACTGAAAGTTAAGGCAGCCTTTCCCTGGGGAAAAGCTAACTTCATTTATAAAACATATTTGATTTCCTTTTTCTAATCTCTCCATAGCCTTTTTACACTGCTGCGTGCTTTAATTTTGCTTTCAGTCAGAAGTTTAAAAACTTTAGCTTCTAATAACTGGAAAAAAATGGTTATTTAAAGATAACTGCAACTTGCTTAACATGCCAGACTATCATATGCTCACTGCTTTGAAGCTGCAAATTAATGACGAGCAGGAACAGTGACTATCTTTCAGAGGAAACTGACCTCTTTCTAATGGCTCATCGCTAATGTCATCTGTCTGCTGCATCTCATTATGTGAATTTCACGGAGTAAGAAAGTATCTTAAGGCTGTGCACAAATAAAAAGGACCTTCTAGTATTGAGCACTTTGAAAATTTTTGATCTCTCAAAATACCTTCCTTAGATACTGGTTTCCCCTTTTGTGCATGGCACGCTGCTTATGTCATCTATTCTCTGTGACTAATTATGTTAATTTTGTGCCATAAAAGTAACTGAAGGCTGTTAAGGAATAAAAGCTTTTGAGTGGCCTTATTTCATAAACACCCCTTTTGAACAAGGCGCATTTAGTCATATTTGCAGTAACAGAAAGAGTCTTGTGCTAAAAATACAACAAAGGCTCTTGAATATGGCCATTTATTCCTACTTTATTAGGTAATTTATGAAAAGTATGAAGGGAAGCCTTTTTGTTACTATAATTTGCATAAAGCTGGTGCCCCATTAATGAGATAACTTCCTGCCTTTTGTGTACCACCAGCTGGAAATAGAAATATAGGAACTTTTCTGTCTCCCAATTACTTAACCTGCTGAGTTCAGAGTTGGAGAGTAAACAGGATTCATATCAGTCAAAGAAGTTGATTTCTGCTGCTCTATCTAAAATATTTTTATTTAATTAAGGAGCCAGTGAATGTAAAACATTAAAAATATACTAAATGTCCATCAGCTACACGGGACCGAGCCTTTAGACCTGTGCTTCAATTTTGCACCTGTCTTTTTGTGCTGTCAGTCACAATTAGTTGTGCTACAGACTGTATCCATCACGAATCAAGGCAGACATCTAAACCCGACATTTTGAAGGTATCTGGGTGCCAAAGGATGCAGATGGGTTCTAGACATCATTTTAAAAATAACCTAGAAACTCGATTGGCATCCAGTGCCCAGACACTTTCGAAAATCCCATTAATTGCCTCTCTGGTGCCTAATACTTTCGAAATTCTGATCTCGATAGAAAACTCCCTGCCCTAGAAGCAACAACTGAGCATTTCCCAGTGAGAATAAAATCCCTCATCTATAACGCTTGTATGCCCAAAGTTCAATCTACCTTCAGATCGGCCTACATGGTACAACGGTACATGCTACTCTGCTTAAAAACAGAGGTATTCACATTAAAGGGTTTTTTTTTCAATCAGTTTTCCGCTTTAATAGCAGCATTTGTCTGCTGAATTAAAGGTATTGTTTATCAATTGTGGCATCTGAGAATCATTTATACGTAAGGTGATGACTTAGCCATAAAATCAATGGACCAGCTCCCTATTTAGATATTTTTACACTGTTTACTATCTCCGAATTTATTTCAAGTGACATAATTATAATTAGGATAATGACAACTCCTTAACAATATGCTGAAACATATGTAGGTTACAAAAAAAGCTATGTATATAATAAGACTTTAAATTTCAGCTGCACAGATTTTGTGTAGTTTGAGGTCAGTTTGTTGAAGCATTAAAGATTGCTCAGTGGTCAAATTGCTTGATTAGCTATACCCTCCTAATCTGCTAAATCTGAATAAAAGCCATCCTCCGCTGTGGAATAGTGTGCGTGACAGGTTTGTGCTCACCATACCCTGCTGCTGCTCTTTGCTTATACTTTGGGGGTTCCCTGCTTTCCCATTGCGGAAAAGCTGGTCTCATCACCGTACAACTCTAAAGGAGGAAAAGGCAATCAAAATCACCTATCAGACAATAAAATGGATTCAATCCCAGTTTAAAGAGTCCTTTCACACTACCCCGTATATCTAAACAAATCACTGCAAACCCACATATCACCTCATCTAGTTAAAATATGAATATATTTAGAATAGCTGCAATATAGTTGCCACTGGCATTTTAACTATGAGCTAAACCACAACTGCTGACAGGCTAAAGGTTGTCACAGTCAAGGTCCTAATTACTCTGCAGATTGCAGCTAGACGGTAAGATTCATCTCCTCTTGCTTGAGGCACAGGGCTGGGGAGGAAAGTCTCCACGGGCTCCTTTCAGGGGCAGCAGAGACATGCAGACACCTCTAGACGGGGATTCACAACTCATATGGGCTGATTCCTTCCTAATTTAGATATCTTGAGTACAGACTTAGGAGGTATGAGTTGAGCGTCTCATTATTTTTAGCCCAGTTTGCACTTAAAATAACATGGTTCAAATTGTATCTGAAGGGGTATCTGAATTTGAATCTTGAAATAGTACACAGTCACCTAATTTCCTGCCCATGGCACTACAATTGCTGTGTTTCTACCTGCGGCAACCAAAGACCACCACAATTTTTCCCAGTTTGCACATATCTTTCTGCCAGATATGTTAGTGACATTGAATATTTTGTGCAGCACAATTTAGTGCTAGAATGGGCTACCTTTTACTAAAAGACCACATGAAACAAATGCATTTCAAGGACCTGAAGAAATCTTGGGAGAAAAGAATTAACTCCCTGCATATGGTGTTTGCTGGACCAACATGCTCGTGGTGCAGCAACTCAAGTAGGCTGAAAACATTCAGAGAAGTCAGTCATGTTGCTTCTCTCTTCTAGGTGTGAAGTATTCACAAGCAAGAACCACTGCTCTGCTGCAGAGAAACCTATGGCACCAACCTCATGTCTCAAGAGCAGGTACTCCATGGAGGCTGCTGGCCAGAAGAGCAGGGTACAGCAGCTCTCTAAATACCCATACCACCTAGAAGTGACTTTCCAAACCACCTGTGTACAGTAATTCATATTGTAGGGTTACAGAAGCAAGGAAACACTGTCCTGCTGCTGTTTCCTGCTTGAAAAGAAGAAATGGAGGTGGGAGCATCTTATGTGCAATGTTGGAACATAAAGTTATGTTCTAGACTGACCGTCGGGGAAAGGCGCATGCAACACATTCTCACTCTTGACATTGATTAAATAAATCACATTAATTCACAGTGTATTGCATTTTTGTCCTACTCAAAGACAAGATCTTTCTTTTTTGTTCTTTTTCCTAGGTAAGTAGTCTTTTTGACTCCCTCACAAGGCAACTTCCCCATCATATTTCTCATTGCATCGGTGTGAGTCCCCACGCCCTGCAAAGGGCTGGTCCAGACCCCCTGAGCCGGAGACTCTGCAGTGTCCTTCCTGCAGGAATGGGGAGCACAGGAGATGCCCCTGAGGCCCCGCTCCTCAGAGCAGAGCCTTTTTGTGCACGACCAGTACTCCAGTTAGACTTCTACACTCCAGGTTGGCTGCCCACATAGCTAACTATATAGGTTGGCCATATACATGCCCGCCCTGGCCCTGCCAAAAGCTTTACCCAGCCAGAGAGGGAAAGGTCAGGGAAGGTGGTGTAAGGGCATGCAGAGTGCCTTTTCTCCTCTTCCTCCTCCTCGCTGCCACCCACAGGTTGCAAACCTCAGCCAAGCGCTTACCAGGGAGGTATTTTTGCACGTGGCTGGCCCAGACTGGTGCCAGCTTTCCAGAGTTTTCCCCAGTTACGCTGCGATGAAAAGTCAGCTGCTGTGGAGAGAAGGGAAAAGAAAAAGAAATGCATCTTCATCTGAAAGAATGAAGAAATATGCCTAGAAAGACTTTGGGTGTTCAGTGTTTAAGATTCAGTGGAATATGAGTCTATATAAAACTTGAAATAAAAGAAGCCCATTGACCTATATAATGGGACTAGTCATTAAAGTCATGACAGCTAAGGAAAAAACAGCCTAATGAGGAATTAAAAACATAAAAAAGGGGAAAAAAAACCCTCTCCATGCCCACTAGCCCAGGGCAAGCTTAATTAAAGTCAATGTAGAAATCTTCAAGGATAAAGAAATAAACAGTTAAATGTGTTATTTTTACCCCCATATTCCTGACTTCTTGTTCTCTGTGATTGGTTTCATTCTCAAATAAACTAACTGCCTCCTGTTTGCTTTCGGTTCTCTGCCTAATTTGGATAAATATAAACTTTGCTAGGCAAACCCAGAAAATAAGTTGTTACCCTGAATATGAAGCTCTGATGAACCTTGTTTTGTGATCTTGATAATTACGAATATTTATAGTATGTGGTTTAAGAGGGCAGCACTAATTGGACAGCGGTTTCTGGACTCTGTTCTTGAAGCACTTAAATGATAAATCATTCACCAAAAGACAGATAATATAAATAAAGCGCTAGATTGGCTTTCCCTCTCTCTTCCTTTCTTTTGATTTACAAAACAGCTCCAGCGAGCTGTCTGTGGCCAGAAAGCCGGTATTACTATGGGGTTAGTTAGAACATTGTTATGGCTGTTTACAATGATTTGGGAGACTAGAGGGGAAAAGTTTGAATCAACAAATATTTTCTACATTCTTACTGGTAACTCCAAGGCCCGTTTTCAGGGTGGGGTTTCCCCCCCCCGCCCTTGTCTGTTACAAGTTATGATGTGTGGATGAAGGCTTTTTCCCATGCAGTAATGACTGTATACTGAGATTTCAAGGGGCTGTTCATGACAATCCCATTTTCTGTGTAATTTCATGGTTGTCTTCTTGAATGAAGATATTGGCTGCTCTGAAGCAGGAGGTCAGATGCTCCTGCTCCCTTTCAGTATTGTTCCGGAGTATGTTTCCTTTCAGCTGATGAAAAGTAATTCATCATTTACACCCTTGAATTCTGCCAGCGTTTTTTTGAACAACTTTTCTTTCCCCGTGGTACCTTGGGCCCATGAAAGAGATAAATAGGTTCAATACAACGCCGGGCCCCGGATCCTGGGAGCAGGTTCGGCCTCGGAGGCCCTAAGCTGCCCCTTTCTCATGATGGAGTTTGTCACCTTTCTACCTCTGGAAGTCAAATCCTGTCGACTCAGCCATCTCTCAGCCTCTCTGAAGTGGCTTTGGCACCCACTGGGGCATGTGAGCTTAAAATTGATTTTTTTTTAAGATCTGTCAAGTTCCCTTAAGGGAGCGGGCTGACAGCCGGCTGGCCCCGCAGCCCCTCACAAAGCCCTCAATGTCTAACAGGCACCCGAGGAACTTCCTTCGCGGGGGCAAGGGGCCCCCAACTCCCGACGCCTCGGGAGGGCAGCGTTGCTGAGAAACTGGCCCTTCGCGGGAGAAACCTTCCTGCCAGCCTGCCTCCTTTTGGAAGCCTTTTAGCCTGATTTTCCCTTTTTTCTTTTTTTTTTTTTATTTTTTTTTTTTTATTTTAAGAAACAGAGATGTTAAGTAAAATAGTGGCAGCCAGCTTGACTGGGATGCCGTTGCGAGCGGTGATGTTCTTTGGCATGGGGCACAGCAGCACACGGCTGCGGCTCACCTCCACTTGGGACAAGAGGACAGTGTCCCCCACATGCCCCGGTGATGCTCTGCACCCAGGTAGCGTTTCCACCCATGGCTTCCGCCGCACTGTGCGAATAATTCACTACAGTGCCCCATAAACCCTCAAAAATCCGCGGATAGATAGACACGGGCAGGAAAAGTTATGATGCAAAGAGAAAAAAGGGAAGATTTTCAGCTCTTGGTATGAAAAAAGAGAGGGGAGTATATTTTAGATAGATATTCCATTATTTTAACAGCCACTGACATGCGCGGTTGCAGGAGAAAGCATCTAAAAGCAGGACTGCTAATTGGAGTAAATGAAAACCCCTTTGCAGAGTGAGGCTTCAACTCCTGAAAATCTGCTTCCCAGCGACTGCCTTGGCACTGCCCAAGGGCAGGCAGGAGCTGAGGATGCTCCTTGCCACCGCGGTAACATCACACAGCCTCGCAGGTGTCTCTGTGAGCATTTCAGAACCCCACCAGGTAAATAAAATTAATTTTGAAGGAAAGCGCTGTCAGCAGATTAGATCGCTGGAAAGGAAAGGAAAGCTTGTTACAGAAACACATCTGAAAGGGGCTCAGTCTAAAGCCATAATTTCAGTGCAGTAATTCTGAACTATTCCAAGGCATGCATTTCAGCACTCTCAGACACAAAGAGGGTTAGTAATATAAACCCTTATTTATTTTTTTGGTAACTCTCTCCTGTTTGGAGTAGTCTTTTAGAAGAGCAAATAATCTTTCCACTTGATCAATTTTTGTCGACTTTTCGCTCAGCACATATTGCTGTTGGGGACTAAAATATAGAATATTCCCTGGGTTGGCTTTTTTTAAATACAGTATGGCTCCCTCCTCCCTTTGCTGCAAGTGTTTGTTTTTAACAAAAATACCCTGTGCATCAACATTATCAATACACATTTGTGGTGGGCAAAAGGATTGGTTAATTTGCTGCTGTAGTGACAGCAGGGGGAGCAAAAATCACTGCATCATGGGGGAATTCACAATAATACTGACTATTAAAAAAAAAAAACAACAAAAAACACTTCTGAAAAGTAATAGGCGTTCTGAAGAAAACAATTCTTGTATGCATTTATTATTGCCAGCCAAGCTAAAGCTGTAGGTTAGCCCAAAGTTTGCTATGCAAACCATTAGCAGAGGCAAACAGCAGCTAGGAGAAATTAGAAGTATGAAACAAAAGTCATGAGAGAGCCAAGCTGTTTTTAACTCGTGAGGGGAGTGCTGGAACCCCCTCTGAAAGTAAAAAGGGACGATGAAGATTTGCAGCTTGTCATAAGCAATACCTTTTCTTTTATTTATTTTTTTTTTAACTGTGTGCTGTTCTGCAGGGGAGGGAACTGCAGCCCACCCCATGCCAGGCGGCATTGCTGGAGCTGGACCTCTCGGTGCTTTGCCTCTGATGGCTTAGGGTTAACGAGGGCACCAGTGGTGGCACAGCCTGGCCCAAATATAGTCCCAGAGGCAAAGATTACAAGGCTCAACCAGTTACCAGATTAACTAAGCTACCTCAGATCCTTGAGATATATCCACACTTGCTGTACACACCCTTCTGCTCACGCTTTCCCTTCGGAGTTACGGGCTACCCTGTTGGGTTTTGTGAATATTGGCTGCAACGAGTGTTATCAGTAGGTCTGGTTTCCTTTAAAGGTTGATTGAGTCTTTGAAATCAGATTGATTTCTTGCATCCCATATTGCCAACCAGGTCACATTAAATGATTATGAAATGAATATTGTGATATCTGTCATGTTTGTCAGTTCTTCAGGTGAGGATGCACATGTTGCAATATAAAGCAAAATACTCCTCCTTTGTTCAACAGCTCTCCATCTGCCCATCAATCCATCCATCTGCCTCTGTGTATTCACACGCAAAAATAAAACCTGCTAAACAAATCCGTTATGTCTTTTTCCACACTATCACGATTTGTGGATCTATTTTTCCTTTCAATTTTCTGGAATATATTCACAGGATATTATTATCTTCTCAAATATTTTTTCTGCAGTTAGTGTTCAGTATTTCCTTTTTGCTTTTCTAATTAGCCTTTCAGTTTGCTTCTGCTTATTCTATATAGCCTTTCAACTTCTCCACCTTACCAGATTTTGTATATTTTTTTCCACACCTTGTGCTTATTGCTTATCTTACTCTTTACTATACAACCCTACTTAGCCACATTGGACATTGTTACCTTTATCCTTCTTTAGACTTAAACCAGGATGAATTTCAAATGTCCTCCAACTGTTTCTGAAATATATTCCAATTTTCTTCAGTAGATTTACCATACATTATAATAAAATCCTGATAAAAATTCCTTAGCACACTTTGCATTCCCTCCAAGTCAGCCTGCCATAAGGCTTGCATTGCTTTTTACTCCTCAACAAATATTTTAAATCAAATGATGTCGAGATCACTGGATCTTTCATACCTCTCCAGTTCAACACCTTTTATTACCCTTGGCTCAAATCCTTGAATTAATTCAAATAGTTTTTGAAAGACAATTCAATAAAGCGCACAAGAAACTAGAGACAATCCTATGTTAGCTTTAGAGATGTGAGTATTCCCTCCCTAGTTTTACCTTATTGCAGTCAATAACAGAATAATTAAAAGCCACCTTTATCAAAGTTCTGGTGCTCTCGAAGGCCTCTCTCATCGGTAAGCAAAGACCTAAAAGTTCAAAGAATCATTCGGAAAACCACCTGACTACCTTTATTGCGCTCAACTTTTATCAGAATTGACTTTGCTATGTCAGCCAAAATACTTGCAGCATTTCTCTCTGAAGACACTCATCTCCCAGGAATACTGATACGGCTCCTCCTCCGTCTACCCTTTCTCTCCACAAACCCCAGACTAGTATCTCAAAACCTCAATTTCTTGCCTCAACCATATCTGTGTTATTCCAATAATATCATGCTTATCCTTGATACTCATAGTTATCATTGATAAGTCTTTGATGTAATAAATCCTTGATATAGTATCATACTTATTCTTGCTATAAGATATAATCAAAAATGAAAGCAGAAACTTAAGATACAGAGTAAAATATATTACTTGCCAATTTTCCACAGTAACTTTTCATCATTACTCCAAAATTACTTTTTAATGCAAAGAGTAGTTCCAATCACATAGAGGCCCACATGATTCAGATACTATCATAATCACAATTAGATTACATTACAGCAATCAGGAATGGAGATCATTAAGAGAAAGAATATAAATTGCTTTAGTTTTACAAGTACTGAGCTAGCAAAATTATAATTAATCTCCATTTATAATCTTTTCTTTCATAGAACTGCAAAGCATGCTACTTTTTTTAGGCCATCAATACAAATTAGAACTAAGTAATAAAGCCCTAACTACTACTACTGTGCAGTTCTCAATCGTAGAAACTTTCACATTACGTACAGAAGGCTTTTAATGCAAACAGTGCCCTCAGCGTAGAGGGTTTTTTCAGTGCAATAAGTCCAGCCATTTCTATAGTGAGTTTGCTGTTTATAACACAAAATGCAATCAAAACTGTCTATCCCTCTTCCCAACAATGGATATGAAGTCTGCTTCTAAAATTGGATGATACGTTTTCTGCGAGATGAGAAAATAATGACTTAGCAGCAGAGGCAAAAAATGCACAAATACCAGATTTCACAAGTTTTCAGAAATTCCACGAAAAACAAATATGCAATGCTGTCAGGAGTTGTGAGATGGCAGACAAGGCCTCATCTAACTCCAGTATGTACTGCCACATTGAATATACACAGCTCTGATAGAAAGTTTTACTGTTGTCATGTATGCTTTTCCTCATTTAAATTCTTCATTTTGAGAAACAAAGATATTAAAACCAGTGGCAGTCTTGCCCACATACTAAATATTCTCTAGGCCCAAACCATGCCTCCCCTGACCAATGAGAAAGAAATTATATGGAAGAAAAGAGGAAAAAGGAAAGCCAAGTGTGGCCCCTTTTTAAATGCATAAATGACTTTATCGCTTGGTTATACCGAGACAGAGCAAAGCAGCCAAACAGAAAGTAGTGGTTGGAGATTTGCTGCTTTAGGGAATAAACGACCACCCTTGGACAGAACCTGCTTAGTGCTGGCTATATGGCAAAGGAACAAGTTTTAAATCCAAGCGAAACAAATCTGCCAGAGCAGTATGGATTCCCGTGGTTAAGTTCTCCCCTTCACAGACCCCTGTATGCAGGCAGTAACTCCAGGAGAAACCCCCAAACGAGGAGTTTGCACAAGACCTCCTACCAGTAGGGACGTTTCTACAACTGGAAATGCGGGAACCAACGTGTAATTGTGTTGACCTGTCCAAATACATTCTCCCTTGATCTGCATCCAGGATGACTTGGAGAAGCCATGCAGAAAATCAGCTGTCGAAGTCCACTTTCCACAGGGAAATGGACACTTTGGGTCCCCAGGATTGAGGGTTGCCTGCTACCCCAGCACGGGGTAAAGCCAAATGACTTATGGCTTTGGATCCACATGGTTATGGACTTCTCTAAGATCAGAAATCTAGAAACAGCTAGAAAACTTCCAGAAAAAAAACCACCATGATTTGTTGTTAGTGTTAAACCACAATCAGTTACAAATCTCAACTCTCACCCAGTCCTTGCCCAAGCCATCAATTAAATGATTAAATAGGGTCAGCCTGAAAACTAACTTTAGACTATATAAGCTGACACTGGGCAGTTTATATATTACTTTAAACACTTGTCCTCATAACAGCAGCTTATTCAAATCTAATCTGAATCCGCTAGTACTTTAATTCCGTACATCCTATACTCAGTACCAAATGTTTTATTGAATAGATCCTATCCGCTCCACTGCTTCCTCAGACAACGGAGCACTTAATTTAAACTAGTTTTACACAAATCTCTTATCTTCTGGAGACTGCTCTACTCGCTCTTACTCAACATCACCAATAATTACTGAATGCAGCCTCTTAAAGTGTTAATACAAGTATCAACTATAATTTAAAAATACAGTTTCAGACTTCCTTACCATTTTCTGCAGTCCTTCATGACAGTAAACAATACACGTACCGTCTCATTTATGTAATGATTTTCTACCGTGCGGGTAATTATGAGGCACTCTGTGTGACAAGTAACAGGCACAGGCATGCTCCTGGGACCGACGTGACTTTTACCCCGTTGGCAGCAGAAGGAGGTACATGACGCCCACCCCTACAGCTGACTGCGACGGGGTCGTCTGCTTCTCACAGCTAACTTGCTTTCCCCCAACGCCAAAGGAGCGCTGAAGTTCAGCAGTGCTTTCAGGCTTAAGTATGTCTGAATAAAGGAAGTTTCGGATGACAATCTTGAATGTAGGCCTTTAAAAACTTTGTACACCCTATTTCAGATATGCAAATGGTCTTTTGGATATGGCTCTTGATCAAGTTTTCATGAACATCCACATTCCTATGCTGAAAAGCGTGTGAAATCAGTCATCTACCAGACCCAAGCAGAAATTGCTTGATTTCAGTTTGCTTGTCTGCCTTTTCTATATGTCTGAAATTGTCTTTATCATCTCTGCCTATGCACTATTTATATTAAAATGTTTTTCTTATCTGCTGTAACCAATTCATTTGGGTCAACATTAAAACCATTCCACTCACTTCAAAGAGATCCAAAAGAATGCAAGAGAAATCTAAGGAGAAAACTATGAACATTAGGTAGCATCCAGGAACCAGTGTAAAATCAACATATTTGCTCTTTTTTTTTGTTAAAAATGTAAGAGTATGCAGTACTTTACATAGCACAGTTAAATGAACAAACAATATTTAACCTACCGAAGTGTTACAGATCCGGAACTGGCAAAACTCTTGATGAACAATGAAAACGTAATTCACATGCTTATGTTAAAGTGGATGAGGGGGGTTACATATGTTAGGGTTTTTTCTGCTTTTGGTTTGTGGGTTGTGGTTTTTTTTTTTTTAAACCTGCTAGCAAAAGAACACGATCTTAGTGATATGTCAGAGATAAAGTTGAAACACCAGAATGCCCATGGCAAATTCAGGGAACAAAGACTCACTCATACAGAATAAGAATGAGCCGTTATGTATAGCATACTATTAACTCAAGGTGTTTTTGAAAAGCACAAGCGCTGAACATCAGCAGCACACATACAGGCATATACATCTATTTTCTTACACCTACAAGTGTTCTCCCTGGTGCAGTAAAAAAAGAAGCTTTTGAGCTACTACAATGATGGACACATTGCTGGAAACCAAATAGAGAATAATGTGCCAGAGTTATCCTGTGTATAACAAGGCAAAAGCCTCTGATATAAAGAGTAGGACTCTCTCTTGAACACTGAGAAGGAAGGAGAGCTTTCCAGCTGCAGCACTGACCCATGTGTAGGCTAGACAGATGAATCAAGCGGGCGAATGGCTTTCAGGTATGATGCCACAGTGAAATAAATCTCTTTTTCCAAGGAAATCATTAAAGAAACAGGTATGAAATCAATGCGGTACTCACTATTATTTGCACTGTTCTCTCTCATTGAAAATGGAAAACATTTAGGACGGGGTGTTGTTTGCTTTTGTGCATGTGTTTTGTAGGGTAGGTCCAGTTAATCTTGGATCTGGTGTGGCACAGACCATCGGGAAGCTCTGTGGGGACAGCACAGAGAGAGCTGGACCTCTCCAGCACCTTGCTGCAGAGAGGGAAAAAACAATACAGTGATTACTCAGAAGATGTTTCAGTGAGTAGTGTCTATAGCATTAGCTACACTAATCCTCTCCCTAAGTCGGACTTATCTTGTGATAGACAAATTATCCAGCTTAGTGAGGTATCTGGGATGGTGATAGAGTCTCAGCTGTTCCTTTCCCTCAGTTTTCAGACTTTCAGCTCATGAAAACACTCGATGCCCCCCCTCCTTGGCAGAGCACTGTACACAGGGTAGAGGTCTCACAGTCCTCACTCCCTGCCCTTGGGAAAAAACAGGATGTCCTTTCCCAGTGCTGATAAGGAAAAATTGAACCATTTCCTCAAAAAGTCATTTGTACAAGCAGCAAGGGAGGTTTGAATGGGCATGATCTACAAATAAATGTACTCCAGGCACCTAAACTAAATGAGTGCTATATATTCTCATCCCCACCGTAGGGAGAAAATCCCCACCTCTATCCCACATCAAAAGCCAATAAAAGAAGCCAATGTAGGACTGAGATGAACGGTGGAGTAGCATATCTTTATTTCCCTGTTCCCGAAGAGTGTGCTACAGCAGTTCCCACACTGACCTTCTCAACTTCAAAATGGTTCATAAACATGAAGATGTAAACCTTTAGGAAACTACTATGGCAAACAGCGTTCATGATACAGCGGATGCCATGCTCATAAAAGGGCTAGCACCCTGAACACTCTCTGCACAGTTATCATTTGTTGTCTTATTTCTAATTAATAAAAGTTAGAAAGGATTGAAAATATTTGTGGTAATGTAGATAAAACCAGAGAAATAAAAAGAATTACCTTGGTAGGAAAATATGGGAAGAGCCATGAGAAATGAAGGAATGGGAAATTCCTTCTACATACAGTATATGAGAAGAGAAATCTAAGGTGTGACTCAACCAGGCCACAGGTATTTACAAGAGCAATAGGATAGTCATAACTGACGCTTCAGTACCCAGGAAGGGTAAGACAAAAACCACTGGACAGACAATCAAGAAAGCCTTATGTGAATAAGGCAAAAATGTACATGATTTTTAAGAGCTGAAGTAACAGAGTTGTGGGTTCTCCATCAACACATGTTCAACTTAATGTAAGTTATGTTTCCAAGAGATATACTCTTTTTCAAGTGGGAATTAATTTAGGGAGCCCTATAGTCTGTACTGTATATGTCAAACTGTATCACTGCAACGGTTCCTTCTGATCTTATGAATTATAAATGGTTTAGTGACCAAAATACTATCTTAAAAAATTAAAAATACTCTCTCTAAAAGCATAGATTTCAATACCAGAAGGATTCAGTCAGTTCTTTATCATTCAGATGTAGATAAATTGAGTCCTTGCACTTTTCTCTCTATCTCTTTCTCGTAAAATCTAAGTCCTGTCTGTTCTACATAGATATTCCTGACATTTTCTCACAAGAGCTGTGATTTACTCCAATGTCTTCAGCCAAAAATATTTCTTCTCCCCTCTGTTCTGTTATGTGCTTGACTAAAATTAAGTGGAAATACGTAGGATGGTAATGGGAAAATAAAAACAGCAACGGAAAGACTGATGTCACCAAATAAATACACTTTTTAATCTATTTTTTAAGAATTGAAATTAACATTGTTCTGTTCAAAAAAATCTTGAAAATGCAAAAATCAGAAATATGTGTTATACTAATAAGGCAATATTTTTCATGAGGAAAAAAATTGCAAAGATATTTTTAAACTGATTATTTCAGGAAAACTAGGTAAAAAGCCAAAATAAATGAAGGAATGGGAATCATACCTTCAAATGAAAGTGTTCTGAATTCAGAATTGATGCAGCCCATGGAATGTGAATTCAGCAAAGATGGCCTAACCTATACAGGAGAAAAGCCATACATTGAACCTGCTACACACACAGTACATAGCACTAGGTATTTTTGATATTTACCCTTCATAAGTAAGTTACAAAAAAATATATATTTTTGTTAAAAATAAAATATATTGGCACCCTTCTAAGAAAATTATTTGGATTCTTTTTCTTTTCTTAAAGAGTATATCATATACTAGTGAATAATATGATTCAAAAGAAGCTACGTCCCAAAATAACATGACATTTGAAAAAGAAAGTGTAGGTGTGTGTTTTCCAGGGGGAAAAATTATTAAAGTATCAAGGCTTTTGTTGGAAATGGGAAGAGATTAATTCCAAAGAAATTGAAAATGGTAT
The DNA here is from genome assembly GCA_013400875.1 of Anhinga rufa. Classification (NCBI taxonomy): domain Eukaryota; kingdom Metazoa; phylum Chordata; class Aves; order Suliformes; family Anhingidae; genus Anhinga; species Anhinga rufa. The sequence goes on from VZTV01060202.1 coordinate 31,807, forward strand.
TTTGGTCTATTGGTCCTGAAGGTAAAATTTAGTAATCTTTAAGAATGACGAATTATTTACTTTTTGTATAAGTTCACTGCATAAAAAATAACTGTACGAATGACAAAACATTTTGACATTTTAGAAATTAAACACTATAGATTAAATAGAAGCAATTAGCTGAAAATCAATTGAAATGTCCTCCAGGTCTAGGGCTAAGTTACAGGTCAGCAATGTAGTTGGGTAAATAAAGTTTTAAATACCCAATAGAAAAAACCTTTCCAGAAAAAAAGGGGAGAAGAGCCTTCTTTATGTCTTAATTAAAATCTGATAACGCAGTAAAAAAAATCTGGATTCGACACAATGACCTGAAAATTGCTCCTGTCTCCATGAGAAGATCTATTGTGTCCCAGGAGAACGTCTGAGGATGGGGCAGCAGAGATTTCTTCTTCCCGCTCTTGTGTATCCCCGTGCGTACAGAGGTCATCTAGCGGTTAGTGAATTCCTCAGGAGCCGAAACGGTGAGAATCACTTACAGTAGCCCTCCTCCTGGTTGTCCTACACAGTTCTCACCCTGAGCACAGCCTTCACAATCTTTCTTATTAAACAAGTCTTATAAAATATTCTCCTTCGAAAGCCACCAAAGTTTTATCGTGGCAGAATTTCTACAGCTGAAATTTCCATCAGGGTAGGTTTTGCCCGTAAATTTTCACACGAGTATTATTTATGGATTGTTGAGGAAGTATGATGGGGGCTGGTGTCCTGTAAGTAAGAGATCTGTATTCTGGAAATGTTTGGCATCTCTTGGTAGTAAATACGTCAAAGTGGACTGCGGAGAATCTGGGACCTTCGCGTGATTAGATAGGACTTTCCCCTTCATAAAGTAGCTTTGTAAACTAAAGATAATTGGTAACCTATTGCAGTAGTTTGGGTAAAATTATTTCGAAGTACTTTCATTTGCCTGTGAAACTTGCTGTAGTTCATTTGTAGTGTTTCCAGAAATGTTTTACCTTACAGAATGTTCTCTTTTTTAAGTGAAATTTATTACTTTTATTATCCGTACATTGTCAGCTCCATGCCACCCGTAGCAGGATTATGTCCACCTTTGGCAATGTATAGTCCCAGAGTCATTTTTAATGGTTAATATTTTCATATGATAATATGTACAGCTGAATATTTAAACTTTTAAAGTAGAACTGAATTGGAAATATAGTGAGGCCTAGAAAGAGGCATGATTTGACTTGGCATGCCAGTATATAAACCCACACCAACTTTTCTCAGTAAAAAATAGAGGGAACAATGATTGTGGGAAGCAAAATGTATATTTTAAACCTTACAGTCCTTCATAAAACAAAAGTTCTTTCATCTTTCTATATAGGAAGAGGAAATCAGATAACAAGACATCCTTCCAAAGTCTCCAGATCCCAGGTTTTTAACTATGTCCTTTCTGTATATTTTCCCTGAGTGAAGTACAAATAAATAAATAGATAAATAGTTGGATGAATGGGTGGAGGCATAGATAGGTAGATAGGCAGACGGACTGATAAAGGGGTTCATTACTTCATTCAAAGCACTTCATTACCTCATTCTTCCTACTTTAAATAATATTCACCAAGAAGCAGAACTTTCCAGGTCTCTCTTCCAGGCTTTTTCACACGCTATTACTTCCATTTAGAACTTGCCTGCTGTTGCTAGATCATCATTAACACATAGGGGACAGAGCACTATATATATGAAGGATAGTTAGGAAGCTTGCAGGGATGGGGAGAGCAACATTTGTTGAACAAGAAGATGAAAATCTGTCCTGCAAAAATTTCATCTGGAAAAATGACACTTGCTCAGGCTCCTGGTATTCTAAATTAGCAAAGGCCTTTAGAAGTTTAAGGAATTAGGAATCTGGGGACATACTGACCTGAAAAGACCTCTCCTACTACAAATGTCCTACCACCATCTCAGGAAAAGTGACCACCCACACTGCCCCCATGCTCCATTCAAGTATATTAAGTGGAATAAATATATAGGTTGGGATAGGCTTAATTTAAGAACAGCTGAAAAATATAGACCAAGATTACAGGATTTTCTCCATCTGCTTTTTGACATTTTCAAGATGCATTCTCTTAGTCATGAATTCCTGATCCTCTACTATCACGACAAAGTTCAACTTTGACTCATACCTAGGATTTTATTACCACAAAAGGGCCACAGACTGGGAGGGCTGGCCTGGGTGTTTATCATTGGCCGACTAACTGCATCCCCAAACCTGCTAATTTTGACCCCATTGGGTAAGGGTCCTGGCCAGAGGCCTTCTTTACACATACCACCCTACATCTCTGTGGGAACTTCCCAGCCCAAGTCAGCAATCCTCTAGTTTGAATGGTTTGAAATGGCAAACCTGGCCACCGAATTCTCTTCTTGCAGGAGACACAGGTAATAAACTAGCCACCAGCATCTGTGATGATGAATCACAAGATGATTCTTGTTTTTTTAAATATCAGGTATTTTATTGAGTAACGCTGTACAAGCTAAACAGTGCTAAAATACAGAGATAAGGGCAGTTTAGGAAACAGAACACATGAAGCACAAGCAGATCGATAGGAAACATGGCAACTGGGCTTGCTGCATGGCGATGCACGTTACATTACACAATGTACATGGTTGTTTCACTAATGGCAACTCAAATCAAGGCTTCAGAAGTTCCAGGTGTTTTGATAAAAGCCAAGCTGTATCAGGTTAACGTATTTCAGATTTACAAAGACAGAAGAGGATAGCAAAGGGAAAATAGCATGCTTTGTCCCTGCTTTTATTGTAAATCATTTAGTATGGATTTTTTTTTGGCTAGAATTTCACAGATATTAACCAGAAAAGCATATTACCTGGGTAATCCATTGCTACAATGATCCACTGTACGTCACTGAAATGCCTAAAGATACTGAAAGTTATTTGTTTAGATGCTAGAAAAATAGTTGTGCCAATAAACACTGGCTTTCAGCTTAGACTAATGAACATAGACTAATATCAGCGTAACTTGTAATCTACAGCTTACTGAAGCTGAACCTGAGTTTCTAGCAACTGAGTTAAAGTCAAGTGTGATGTTCCACTCCGTCATCTTTGGCTGCAATTTTCTGCAGTTCAGTATAAAAAATTCACTCATGAGTATCTTTAGCTAAACTTCACACATAATTATATATATATAAAAATATTATCCATCTATCTATCCATCCATACATCTATCTATCTATGAGCTGTAGCCCAACTCCTGACTCCCAGTGAAACCAGCTTTCTTGTGGAACAACTGGTCTTCAACCAGTCAAGCCATTAGTGAAAGGGGCAGCGAAGGAAACACATACTTACAGCTATTTAAAAGACAGCAACGGTACAATAATTGAAGTCTCTTAGGACTTTGCACATGCTTAGAAATGGCACCTTTTTTCTTTCTCTTTTCTTTTTTTTTCAGGATGAAGCCCCGCAAGCATGCACTGGCTAGACAAGATACCACTGAGGGAGGGAAGCTAGGATATGCTCCTTTGATGCTACGATACAGCTCTCAAAACTGGACTCCAAAAATGTTTTAGCTCTCAAATTTTCAGGATTAATCAATATTTACGATAACTAGTACCCAATCAGAGGTAATCTCTTAAGGTGAAGGTGAGAACGTGTTTTCGCAAGATCACTTGGGGCTTCATTCAGATTCTGAATAAGATGAGGTATAAACCTGAGCTTTCTGTATCTCTACAAGGAGGAAGAAATCTCGCTTGTTAGAGACTCTGTTTTCACTCTGAAGAGACAAGAAATGAGAGAGGCTGACAAGGAGGGGAGATTTTTCACCAAGAAATATATGGTTGCAGTCTTCAAAAAAGGTGAAAGGTATCTGTGATGTAAATGGAGTGAGTCCTTGATACTTACTAAGAGATTAAGAGGAAACTAAAGTGTAGAGAAAAAAAAACAGTAGGTAAGGAGTTGAGGAAAACTTCTGGATTGTCAGGATAGTTACCAACTGAAATAATATGCCAAGGAAGTTAGGAAATGTCTATTACTGCAGGCATTTAAAAAGAATTAAACAAACATCTGTCAAGGCTGACATAGGTACTGTTGATCTTACCTTGAGGCAGGGATGCATTAGGTGACCTCTCCAGTCTCTTTTGCCCTATCTTCTGTGATTGCCGATTCATGTCTTTCTTTTCCACCTCACTAATCAATTCTATCCCTACAGTTAATGTTTTTTCTTTATACAGACAGTTGGCTTGAGGAATCAGTTTCAACTATAATCAAAACAAATTCTTAATAAAAACACTCAACATATGTGAATCATTCCTCACTTACTACTACAAAGTTGGGGTGTAGCACAGACTGAAGCCACAAAGAGGACTTTAGAATGAAAACACCCATCCCGGAGCATAACTTATAGCACCATTTATAAAACCACTTCTGTCTTTCAAGACATCTTTACATAATTTTCAAAAGAAACAGGTATAGATGCTCTCAATCTAAAGAAATCAAGTTTCTTATACTCATTATTAAGCCATCAAAAATGAAAGTATATCACCGTCACACAGTTTTAGTTACTTACACAGGTATATTTTATAGCTCTAAGGATTCACAGCAGATTTTTTCTTTCAAGTGCTTTCTGCTTTTTGCATTTTCTATCTTTCCTGTCTTCGAAGTCACTAAATAGTTCTTAGCAATGTTTATATTGTACCAGGGGCAGAGTGGTGCCATATCCATTATTTTGCAGTGTTTTTTTTCAAGGTTTGAATAACAAACTTTCTTACAGGTGGGTAGAACATTCTTTACTAGACATTCATGAAACTAAAAATAGTTTTATTACATTATGGAGAAGGGCCTTAGAAAGTTCAATTTTCATTTGGAAAAGCCAAGAGACCTGAAAAAATATTTTTATAGATCATATAACATTAATTTAAATTAAGTCATTTGCCCAAGAAAGAACATACCTACCTAAATGGGGTTCAGGAGTTCTTACATAAATATGAAGGATTAGTTCCTTTTTTGCCTTGCAATTTTATTTATTTTCTCTCTTTTTGGAAAGCATTTCCATTTCCCTGCTGGGCTCAGACAACACAGGAAGGATTTGTTCCTTTGCCATCCAACATCTACACAGAGGGAAGAACAGAAACGCTATCAGTATTTCCTTTTATCTTGCTGCCCTTTTTGTTCTAGATGCATTTTTGCCAAGTTAATAACTCAATAACGGTAACTGGTAACTCAATAATAATTATATTTGATAGCGTATTATATAGTAGGTTTTCATTTGTCAATCTTAAAACACTTCTCCAAGGAAGTTAAGTATTGCACCGTGTGATCATACCAAGATACAGACTCGTGATGTAACTTGCTCAAGGGCAGACAGCAGGCCAGTGTCACAAATGGGAATATATCTGACATTTCCTTGATCTTTCCTGCAGTGTGCCATTCCCAGGCCTTTTTGCTTCATCATACAAGCATCCCCATTGCACGATTTGGATACACCATTCCTATTTATGCATTTATTTATTTTTCAGGATAAAAATGTCCAGCTGATATCCGTTATTAGCAATGCGTGACATTAGTAATGTATTAGCAATTATATTAGCAAAGATATTAGCAATGTATGATCTGGATTAACTTTCTACAACGACAGAAAATGAAAATCAGAGTAGGTCACAAAGATCACTTTTAATATAGACAAATTCCAACTATGCTTGTGCATAACAAAAGTATCCTTATTACATATGTCCTTACTAGAGTCTATTTAAATGTAAAATACCTACCTTCTATCAGGTTGCTACATTATTACTCACTGGGTAGGAAGCCTATGTAAAGGGCTCATGGGTGTTTTACTTCTTATATTTTACACCAAATTAACTGCCTGTTTGCCTGAGTAATAACAGGCTGCCATAACAGTAATAATGCATTCAAATATCAAACTGGTTTGAAAGACATGCACATACACACCATTTCATAATACTGTACTTAAAAATTGCATATCATTGTAAAAAATTTTGAAAGCAATTGTATAGCCCCGTAAGACAAGTTTTGCACTAAGACATAGCAAAGTTATGCCAAATTCAGGAGATTATATCTGGACAGCTTTTAAATCAAAGCAAAAGGATTCCTGTTAACTTTCATGAGACACAGAATTTACTCAAATCTATAAATTAGCTCAAAAGAATTAATTGACTGCCTTCTATTTATACCCAATTTTACTTTACTCTGTAAACTTTAAGAAAAAAAAACTAATTTCATAAAAATATTCTAGCAATTTGATCCTTCATGATATTAGCATACTTTTAAAATGCAAAATCAGAGTTAAATGTTTTAAAAGCCAGCTCTTTAGTGCTTCTCTTCAAATAAAATCACTGGTTTAGTTGCTGAACTAGAGTTTAGAATCAAATTTTGTAAAATATTGCACAAAGGAAAAAATAGCTCGTTAATGAACTGCTCTATATAATTTTCTGTAAAATATTAGCATTTCAGGCAGCATCCAAACGTGTGCTCCCTTTGTAGAGCAGATATGTTGCAGAGATATTCAATGCTACTTAAGTAATCTCATATTCAAACTACAACACAAGACAGTGTTTAATGTTCCAGAGCTTCAAATGATGGAAGAGAGGGGTCTTGAACTAGATGTGCTGACTGGAAAATAGCATCAAATGAGTTGTGAGAAATCCAGTGCAGACTATTTCAACTGCATCTTGAAGGACTTCCTTTAAAAATTAGCTCCAAATACAAGCAACATTACAGACAGAAAGAACCATCTAAACTTGAATGCTGATTCTGTAACTCAATGTACGCTTTAAATGTGAGAACTGGGTAGTTACTTGCTGCAAAGCATTTGTGTAAAGGATTAAAAGTCTGAGATTGCTGGCAGGATGGATCACACAGGTGGAGGGATCGAGTCTCGCTGCTCACCCCGGCGTGGCAGATCCTCATTTGGCGTGTCTCACTGGGATGTCGCGGGTTCTAATGGGTTGTGGTTGTCCTGGTTTCAGCTGGGATAGAGTTAATTTTCTTCGCAGTAGCTCGTATGGGGCTGTGTTTTGGATATGTGCTGAAGCAGTGGTGATAACGCGGAGATGTTTAGTTGTTGCTCAGCAGCGCTTACACCAGTCAAGGGCTGTTTCAGCTCCCCGTGCTGTGCCGGGGGCACGGGAAGCTGGGAGGGGACACAGCCGGGACAGTGACCCCAACTGACCCCAGGGGTGTCCCACACCGTATGGTGTCATGCTCGGTGTATAGAGCTGGGGGAAGAAGAAGGAAGGGGGGACATTGGGAGCGATGGCGTTTGCCTTCTCCAGTCACCGTTACGCGTGATGGAGCCCTGCTCTCCTGGAGATGGCTGAGCACCCGCCTGCCCATGGGGAGCAGGGAATGAATGCCTTGGTTTGCTTTGCTGGCGTGCGCGGCTCTGTCTTTCCCTATTAAACTGTCTTTATCTCAACCCATGAGTTTCCTCACTTTTACTCTTCCGATTCTCTCCCCCATCCCACCAGGGGGGAGTGAGCGAGCGGCTGCGTGGGGCTTGGTTGTTGATCCGGGCTAAACCACGACAGTGGTAGACCACATCATGGCCGTGCAGCTCCAGCACACGCATTTCCTCACTTCATATGGTTCCTGGTGCAATTGCTGTAAACCACATGTTTTTTTAAATGGAAATATTGTGATTTTGCATCTGACACACACATATGATCCATCAGTTACCATCGGTTTATGTGAGTGGCTTTATGTTTTGCTACATGGGCCAACTTCTGTCTCATCACAACTTTGTCATTTAGATCATATTTTTGGAAACCTCATTTATTAATATCAAGCATACTAGTATAGCCATAGAAGTGCCTCTGAAATCAGCACTGAGCCAAATAGCTTGTGCGAAGAGGAAATTAGAGTGAAAGCTTTAGATCCAAGTTGGGGTCAGAAGTTTGTAGTTGCCTCATTCTGGCAAATCAGCAGCATCCTTCAAGAATGAAAGAGATCACCTGACTACGAATGGTAAATGTGAGCTGTCCTACTGGACTTCTGAGATGGATGGCTGAAATGCTGTTAGGGACTCAAGGAAAGGGTGAGGTTTGGAAAGAAAAGAAGACAGTAGACTAGGAAGCAAGATCCCTGTGGAAAAGTGTGCTTTATATTACAGTACACGCTTTACCATACCTTTGGGGCCTTCCCTTGTTATCAGAGAAACTGCTGGGTGGTCAAGGACATTCTGTCTAGCAGGAATTCAAGCTGACCCGTCACTAGAGACCAAGGAATCAGAGCTATTCCAGAAGTTACTGCATGTGGGTTCATGTAAACGCAGCTATAACCTAGAGAAGGTCAACGTCGCTGTCCTACATCGCTCGTGTGCTTTCCTTCCCAGGCACAATACTTATGGCAAGAGCTGTACACTGGGTATGCCGCTGCTTACCGCTCCATAGACTGAACCGATACATCTACTGGAGAAAAATCATACACATGGGATGTGTGTGTGTATAAACATACACTTGATGTTTTTCTCAATTCTCATCACATGTTTCATTCAATAGACTTATTAATCAACCATAAGAAATGAGTTAAGATGTTGAAACAGTCATGGCCTTTGTTCTGTGTCAGTTTTGTTGGCTTAGCTGACATATAGCTACAAGGCATGACGGATCAAAGTAATTAAAGTTCCAATCATTTACCTTTCTATGTTCAGTGTCAAGACAGCTAGCCTTCACCCTGTGTTCAGAGCATTTTCATATTTTTTTAACATGTTATAGCTGTGCCATTTGCCTTGCTGTACTTAAGAATTTGACAGCATTTCCATTATAAAGTTTGTATACGAAGGCTTGAGATTCCCTCTGGATTCCAACTTTGCACATAAAATCACAGACCACAGGCAATCCAAAACCAAGCAGCTAGGGCTTTTTTTCTTTTTTTTCTTTGTTCATTTACTTTAAGGTAATTTGGTCAGGCTTTGTCCATCAGAGAATAAAAGTTGCTAGGTCTGTTTCACTTAGTTTCAAGGTATATTTTTGTGTTCTCTGAAACTTGAATGAAAGTTATTATGTTCCTGTCATGGAATATGGTAGGCAATTAATCCTAATCTTTACTCTTCCATCATACAGATTATTTATAACTGAGAGTATGAAAACATTTGGTCTAATAAAGAACTCTGGGCTATGTAGCAGGGAGTGATTTCTGGATATTTCAAGAACAAGAGGTTGGTTGTCTTTGAATCCAAGCATGAATTCCAACAGTAAGTGCTACTTTTCCCAGATTAAAGAAAAAAAATGCATTTTTTTTAAATCAAACAGATAATTTTAACCTTGGGAACGGTATTCACTAACTAAATACAAACAAACACGTGTTTAAAAAAAAAAAGGAAAAGCAAAATCAGGAGTGAAATAACCCACAACCAGCGAAAGTGACTATTTCCTAGAGTTTTTGCCCTCTCTGTACCTTCTTTTTCTCCACAGCTGGGCTGTTGCCTACTCTGTCTGGCTGGATCCACCAGACTGCGGAGCAGGAAGTCATCTTCCTACCATGGTTTGCACAGGACCTTGTATAGGACTGGCACTGGGCGTTCGGCAGGTTTTAGTTAAGGACCCTTTGCACATTATCAGATACTGGTGCTTTATAAACTCCGACGTCCCCAAGTCTTATCTACTGCACACTACTCCACTCTAATACAGCGAAAATGAAATTTGCCAGGGTTTTCTATGAAGGTATAATATTGAATAGCTTTATAAGCCTCACTTTCACAAAGGTCATATAAAATCTGGTAGTTTTATTACACATTAGAGGTTGAAAACGGAGGTGCAGAGCAGCCATTATTTGGCACAGCAACCTGAGATGTTTTGGGAAATAACCCACTCTGTATATATGCAGTAGCAGACCTTCACCCAACCTCTTTTACCACCATGTGGCCTTCGTGGCTCCATAATATGCAAAGACTCTTCCAGTCATATATCAGGCCTTCAGAAACACAGTCTGAAGGAGAAGATTAGGCGGCTTCAAGAATATTAGTGCAATTGCTCCCAAATATTCTGTTCCTACTTGGACGGATTTGAAGAAACAGTGGCAAGGGGAGACAGAGGAGACATAATCTGTCTCCTTCCACATTATACAGTGAATAATAAGAACAGAGCATTGTAAAACTCATTCATAAAAGGAAAAGGAGGCTAATTAAAAATGAATTTCATTTATAATAAATACCTCCACCAGCTTTTCTATAAATAAAACAGGCAGCAGTTATTATTCTACGATGTATTTACAAGAAACAGGCAAATCTAAAAAAAAAAAATAGAAGGACATCCCAATCCTCAGAAGTTTATAACTGACAGATCATAAGATACCACCTACCTTGTCAGAGTCTACAGGCCCATCTTACTTCGAACTCAGTCAACATATGTTCTACTATTTACCTTGATAAGAGTGGAATCAAGCCCAAATTTCTGTCATTCCTCCCATAGGCATCTCACTTTTCTCCCTTCAATGACTTCTTAAAGTTCCCAGAGCATGAAACATCACTTTGATGCTGCATCACATCCAGTTAGGAAGCTCTGGCATGTAGTGCTATGTTTAAACCAACATGCAAATGTAATCAGGAATGACACATCGTCCCAATAACGCAGTCACTCAGCTTTGAGAAACTCGAACAGACAGATTATAAAACAGAGATTCTCACAGCCACAGGTTTGTGCTTTTGGAAATGAATCTCTAAGTCAAACTTAAAGAAAGTTTGAGAACGATCTTAAAGAAACATGTCCCAGGCCTGTCAGTGCTTAAGAGGCATTTGGACAGTGCCTTTAATAATATGCTTTAACTTTTGGTCAGCCCTGTAGTGGTCAGGCAATTGGACTAGATGATTGTTGTAGGTCCCTTCCAACTGAAATTTCTATTCTATTCTATTCTATTCTATTCTATTCTATTCTATTCTATTCTATTCTATTCAAGTCTTTAAAACATGCATTCAGGGACCTAGAGTTGGCCATTGAGATCTGATGGAGAAGGCCCACAACCTACATGTTGCCACAGGAGCATCTGAGCTGCTGTAAAAGCTGAGCGTGCAGCTCTGAGGGGTTTCCTTCCTCATCTCTGCAACACTGGCAGGCTCAGCCAAACATTCCCAAGCTACTGAACTCAAGAATAGGAGGGGGAGGAAAGTGAGATTTTTCTCACCCCTTCTCCAGCTAATTCTTGTTAATATTTATTGAGAAGACCAGATTGTGCTAACATTCGTTTTGGAAATAGCCCCCCATCGTGTCCCACCCAGTGGCGAGGGCAATTATGAGCCCTATCAGGGTGGGAAGACCTTCTACCCCATCGCTGCTCAGTATGACTCACCCCAAAAGGGCCTCTATGTGCTTTGTTAAAGCAAATTTCACACGCTGATGATTGCTTTCTGTCCCCATCTTCTGTATCTGGGCTAAGGACGCCCAGTCCCGGTGGAGGGTTTAAATGCCCTGTCTTTCAGGTCTTAAACAGCACACACACACTTGTGTGGGCCTTCTGTGTTTAGGAGTGTGACCCTCGGTGTTTTACTAGCAATATTGGTTTGGGCTTTATAATACTCCTGCTATCCCTATTATAAAGATGAGGAAAAAGGCAGAGCTAAATGACTTATCAAGGCTGACAAAAAAAGCAAGTGTCGGAGCTGAGAATAGAAACCAGATCACCTGGGGTTTCATTTCTGGAAATGTTTCCCCTTTCCTCTTCCTTTGAATCTTTGTTTAGTACTGGGGCAGGTCATTTGAAATCTGGGCAATATTCAGATATACTTTCTTTCCCAGAAGGAAATAAAGCTTTACAGGCTCACTTTACAGAGGCAGCCGGTCCGCTCGGACTGCCGAGGTTTTGCAGCTCTCACAGGAGGCTGCAAAATCCAGCAATCAGACCTGTGCAGCCGGAATGCTTTCAGAGGAGATGGCAATGCACAGAAATGGCGTATTATCTAAAAACAGGCTCACACAATATGTTTCTATGGACATCAGAAACTAATCTTTGAAATGGTCCCTGATGAGAGCCGGATTGGCCCGAGCTGCCTTCTGAAAATGTTCCAATCCCTCCTTTGCATCCGGTGTGTGTTTATTGGAGAAAGAAAAAGTTCTCATTTAAATTCTGCACATGTATTTGCACCGTGACCTTTTTAGCTGTTACCTCATGGCTATATCTGAAATTGGTAATAAAATGCAACTCATGGTAAAGAACTGCTAGGTGATTTTATACAACTATAATTTTACGCTCTCAAAAGGCGGAATATGTAATTCCTTAAGCCACACACGGGAACTTGGTGATACTGGGCTGGATTTTTGTTTTCAAAGCCAACACTGTGTGAATAAAGCCAACTCTATACATTGATAGAAATAATGAGCTAAACAGATATGCATTTTTGCTGATCTTGATGCAGAGTGAGAAACCAATGTGAAGTCGCAATGAAATGGGGATGCTATACAAATATAGGCACAAACAGCTCCCGCAGCAGATGACTGTGCATCTTAGTGGGGTTTTGTGCATCTTTAGTGTGTTCCCCTATAACTTCTGCATAAGTGTTTCTGAAGAATCTCCTAAGTCAGCCACACTTTAAATGATTTCCAAGACATCCTACTGACGTGTGAAAAAATACAACTGACCAGTGTAATTAATTTTCAGAGCACAACTGAATTTACATCAAGCAACTTTAGAGTATACTTATAACGAACAGACTTCAGAAATTTTTGGCTGTCTTGGAAGACTCTGATCAATCCTTTGAACAGGATACCTAGTCGCCAGGTTTTCCATTACATTACAACAGAGATCTGCAGCGGGAGAGAGCAGACATGCAGCTTCTCTGGCTGTGCTGCAGGTGAGCTCCTGAGGAAGGTCAGATCTGGAGGACATCTCTAGAGACATCCAAGGTCAGGTTGGACGGGGCTCTGAGCAACCTGGTCTAGTTGAAGATGTCCCTGCTCACTGCAGGGGGTTGGACTAGATGGCCTCTAAAGGTCCCTTCCAACCCAAACCTCTCTGTGATTCTATGACAGAGCAGGGGCCACCAGGTACCTTCCTCCCCTCTGCAGCTGGGGGTCCCTCCTGGCAGGGTCTTCCAGTTCCACTGTCTCTAAACAGAAGCTTCCAGGTAGACAGCTAGAGAGCTGCCATTTTTGTTTTTCCTGGTGGAAAACCGTTTGGAGGGATAAACTGAAATTTTCTGGTAGAAGATATAAAATAGGCATTTTCATTAGAAAGTAATTTATATACTGCCTCCGAAACATAACCTTAATGATCTAACTCTACTGTAATTCACAAATTAGCATGAACAAAGTCTAAATCAGAAGTTTGTCCTACCCTGCATTTCCAAATATTTATTGTTCAGGTTCAGAGCTCTTTAAAATATAGACAGCTATATCCATGACTCAAAACAGAGACCACACATGCAGATGTTCTCAACTTCCAATTAAAACAAAAAGACACAGCTAGCTGGTTTGTGCAAATGAGTCCATCTAGAGACATTTTTACCCCTATAGAAAGCATAATGACTTCCATTCTATGCTTATTCTGGGTCTTAGATATTTCCTAAAAGATCTGAACAATCGGATCCAAATTCCTTGTGTATGCAGAAAGGCAGAGCACGATGGAAAAGCTATTCAAAATCAGATTCTGAAACACTCATACTGTGTTTTCAAATCAAGCTATGGATATATTTCTAACCGCTAAAGAGTGCCAACAAGTATTTAAAGCCTAAAAAGACTTAGCAGAAAGGTGGAGGTACAGCAAGGTAGCAAGATATTTGCCATTTGGAGCTGCCCACGGGTACTTATAGATTACCCACTTGCTGTGCACCTGCAGGGAAGGAAACAGTCATCTGCGTTTCTGAACTGACAGCAATATTGCAACCCAGCAGGTCCGTGCAGGTTATGTGGTGAGATTTAAACTAGAGGCATACTTTGTAACTACATCAGCATCCTGTGTTTCTACTACACATTTATTTATTTCAGCTGACAACAGTCTCTCTGTCCAGATTTGTAGGGGCACAATACATTAGAAAAACACTTCAGAGTTCAAATTTGGGTTTCAGTTCAGCAACTAACACCAATATAACAAAGCCCTTAAGCGTTTCTAGCACCTTCACTGAACTGAGAAGTACCATAACTAGTAGCCCTGAGGCAACAAAACACACTGTATCTGGATAATTCTGAGCTTACAGACAGTTCCACATGAATCAGTGCAGATATCGTAGTAACAGAGATGCCTGAATTATTTACTGGATTATACCTATACCAAACCAACAGTGGAAGAAGCCCCAACACCACTTATATTGCCATGAACTTTCTAAACACAACTGTTGGACACAACATTTCTATTTACATGCACGTAAACACTGATCTCCAAAAAGTTAGCAGACCATTATTACACTTACTTCATCTAGAACCTCTATTCATAGGTGACAAGACCAAAAGGGATCTGCTGGTTCATCAAATCCATTACACTATCATATCCAGTTTATAATTGTTCTCCTAAACTGATCCTGGTTTACCCTATAGCCATGTTTTTGGTCTTGTAGGAAGGTTATTCTGGAACCTCACTTTTCTAATGGTTAAAAGCTTTCTACTTCACCCACAGTTTGTTCATGGTCTCTTTAAATCTAGTGGATTTTTTAGTGCCAACACTGCCTTTTAGCTCAAACATATCTCTATGAATATATCAAGAAATAAAATCAGCATAGGTCAATGATCACCTAACCTGCATAAGAATAAATCTTAGTTGTAGGTGTGATGGGATTTCTCTTTATGCTTCTTCCCTGTGCTTACCTCAGCCTTTGAAGGCTATTTCACGGCTGATTTAAACCTAAGATCATAGCATCTCCAGAAGGATCAGCACTGTCCTCAGGCACCTCTGTTGTGTCAGATCTCACAACAGTACACCTTCAGGTGGGCTGGATCGATTTACCTGTCTCACTGAAAACCAACACCACAAACAAAATTATAATAAAAACAATGATTCTTGGTTTTAGGAGCTGATCCCGATGGGGAGAACCCTTCAGGCAGCAACCCACACAGAGCAGGTAGTGAAACCTTAAAAGTTAACCCCTTAATATGTGTGCAAGCCCCAAAGAGCACCCCAAGAAAATGCTGGGTTTCCTGGTTCAGATGAAGACTAGCTCTTCATTTAGACCACTGCTCACTGAACTAATGCAAATCCTCCAAGGTGCTGTATCACTACAGGAGCTTTGAAGAGTAGATCGTAAGCTATAAGCAAACAAATTTCAATGATGTGATGCCTTCTCAAAGCAGAGTGCTCACAGGTAGCACTGTAGAGCAGCCTGGCAGGAAAAAAGTTCATCTGTGCTCTGGCTTGTATTGTCAGGAGTGTTTACCTGAGGCATAAGTGATTCCTTAGTCATCTAAATAAAACATTTTTTTTTAATATTTTAGATTTTACATTTGCACAGCTCTGTTTGAGCACCTTTAAAACAAATTGCTGGTCTCGTTCTAACCTAATGGAGACCTTCATCCATTTAAACAAGCTAATTCACATTTTGACACTACAGAATATAAGCTTGTACTTTTTCCTCAAGAGGACCAGAAACAAAGTAGCAAGGGTGGTTTAAGTGAATTGAAGTTGATTATATTCAACAGTTTTTCACACGAATGGTAATTTACCTAGCTCTAACTAATTCCATCATTTGTTCATTTTCCAGGCTAACATCATCTAATTCACCTCAAACTTGCCAATAGAAAACAGTTTTAAAAAAAATCAAGTATCCATCAGTCTTATGGGAAATTTACTGAGCCTCTGAAAATGTTTCCTAAAACACCCCCGGTTTCCTTCCGCTACATCTGTAAACCATGATTAAAAAAAAATAAGTTTTCTTTACCCAATAACTTGTGAATATTTAAAAACTTCTAAAAGTGTGCTTCTCGCCTTGAGGCTTACCTTTCACTTTTAGGATATTTTCCTAGAAATTAACTCCTGAGATGACAATTTTGAATGCAAAATAACAAGAAAAAGTCACAAGGAGCGACTTTTTCATAAATTAAAAATGACAAAAATGTGCTTCAAATCTCACCATAGTGTCTCAGCTCATTGGGAAGAATCTTGTCCGCAGAGTGATATTAGCACGACCTTTCTTCACCATTAGGCTCTAACGAAAAAGTTGAATTCCAGACTAACAGTAATCTGTAAAATAAGCACAGAAGGTCATACATAATCTGGCTCCTAATAGGCATCCTGGTCTTCTACTGGTGTCATGAAGATCCAGACATACTCATCGGTATCTTGACGATGGCATATGCCCAAAATGCAGTTCTACTCCCCAAAGGGCCCAGAGAATGGCCAATTATTCAGCAGATCTGTCCCACGTGTATATTTAAGGTTACATTACCTGTCTTTGCATAAATACAAATGTTTACTACTGATTAGCAATACCGCAAACACAGCTATGAAATACTCTTTCCGAAGGAGTCTTGCCCTTTCAATGCACCAGGAGCAGGCTTGCCAACAAAAGGCCAATTAGGTCACAAGTTTTTAACAAGCTACAGTCAAAACACTAATATCTGCTAAAAATTAATGGTATAATATGGTCCTAAATTTAAAATAAGACCTATCTTCTGTTCATAAATTAAAACAAAACATACAATTGGACATACCTATGTCAACTGGAAAACGTAACAGGTTTTGCCACTTTATTTCCCAAGGTTTTTCTGAACTCTTTTTAGCATGAAAAGTGCAAACTATTTCTATATCAACGGGGAAGATTATTTTTATTTCAATTTAGAATGACACTCATTCAAAATATTATTCAAATGGATGTGGAAAAAGCTTACCAAAAAACTCTCCCATCATAAATGAGCACATTCATTTTGAGTGAAACGACATTTTTTTAATTTTCCCTGAAATTATTGTTTACAACTCCAAAATATTCTTTTTAAGTAGTAATGAAGAGAACGTTATAAAAGTCTCTTTTTAATTGTCAGAAAACAAACAAAAAAAATTTCTACAGATCTATCTATGTTCTAGTTGCAGGATTAAATGCTGCTTTCGTAAGTGTCTATACCAATATTTAGAGCAGGAGTAAGAGAGGATTAATTATAGTAGGAGTAAGAGTAAGGAGCAAGAGCAGCTGAAGACAGAAATGGGGGGAAAATTAAGTTACGTATAAGCTGGCTTGGTTTAGTTCTACAATATTTCTATTATTTTATTATCATAGATGCTCAATATTATATAGGTTAGACAGTCTGGAGTGTCACTATTGCAGACGCTGTACAAAACCAAGCAGGGACACAGTCTCCAGAAGCCACCAATGAATCTTCTTCGTCCTACAAAGTCCCTTCTGCACAGAGCAGATGCCAGGCAGGCAGTAGACCAAAGACAGTGACAACACACAGAAGTAAGTTAGCTTGATTTCTACTACCAGAGAAGTCAATGGGAATTTTGTAAACAAAAAGTAAAAAAAGAAAAATCAACTGAAAGAAAAGACACTTTGCAGGAAAACACGTTGTTTTGCAGCAAATATGGATGCTGATATTGTGTTTTTACCCCACAGTTGCTTCTCGCTGCTTGGCATAGCAGAGCTTTCCTGCAGCCCCCGCAGCACCGAGCAGAGATTTAAGACATGAACCCTCAAACCTTCCTCAAGAAGAATTCCCATTGCAGCAATAAGAACTGACATAGAGTCAGATATGAGTTATTTTTTTTCTCACTATATAACTTTGTGGTGTCTTTTTATACTTTTATGTTTTCATGTGTTTATTAGTAAATAAGCAAAATGAACAAAAATATTAGAGACTATGTTTTTACTAGTCAATCTTGCTCTGAAATACTAGTATGAAGTAGGGCTAGGTGGAAGTGGACATAAAAATGAAACATTGAAGCATTTTCCCTAAGAGTCACTGAAATGAGAATGAGTGATATTCAAACCCCGCCTGGACGCGGTCCTGTGCCCCCTGCTCTGGGTGTGCCTGCTCACGCAGGGGGGCTGGATGAGATGATCTCCGGAGGTCCCTTCCACTCCCTCCTATTCTGAGATGCTTCATGTTTTGACACAGAGGTATTACAACTTTCTGCTCTCAAATCATGTTCAGAGGTTTGAGGTCTCTGTGTTTATGCATATATTTTATTTCCTAAAGAAGCCAAAAGCTACCCGCGTTATTGCCACACCAAATAGATAAAAAATATCGGTGTCCGATTGTCACAAAATCATACAGTAGATTTACATTTTGTACAACTTCTCTTTAAAATACAAAAAAAAAAATAAATCCATTTTCATTTTGCTATTTGCTTTTCTGCAAATACAAAACCTGGAACTTTTTTTTTTTTCCCCCACAAAGTATCAGACTTGACATTCAAGCAAATATACAAACACTACTACAAGGATCTGAAGCAGCTTTGAACATCACACACCTGAACCAAAGAAAGTAGGAAGGAAAATAGACTGCTGTTACAAGCAAAGAGGAAAAAGAAAACCAAACCACCAAACAAAAGCAAGCCACCAAAACAACAACAAAAAACCCTAACAGAAAGAAACTGCAGGCTTTTCTTTCAAAAAGTTTAACTAACTATTCCAGTGAATTGGCTGGGCGTACAATGCTACCTGCTGAAGCGGGAATTGAGGCAGTCCTGGCCATGCCATTGACTTGCTGAAGAAAATCACAACCTCCGTGTTTTAGTTTAGTTATCTCAAGAAGATATAATTTCTTACAGTGAGGTGCTTAGAAAAATTAAAATGGGAATTTTTAAAAATTGAATTTCTCAATCAAACCTTTCACAAATTGGGAAATTTATAATAATTCTTTCCCACAGAAAATTTCAGCTCTGATCAACTAGCAGTTCTGGATGAAAAGGCTTTAATCAAAAAGTTTGATTAACTGACTTCATTGGAAAAGCCATGTGACTGATTCCCATAACAAAAGTACTCGTCTTTGACACACAGTCATTTCCCGTATAGCACTCTCCACTCATCTGAAACACAAAACTCGCCAAGCCAAGAATGGAGGTTCCGCTGGCAGTTTTCCGTGTTCACAGGCCTCTATTGAGGGGATACTTTCCTGCCATGTTCAACGTCATCCGTACTTATTTGTAGTGACAGTACTGAGTCTTTCTATGAGGTCTAGAGAAACGCTTACTTTAGGTAGTCTGGAGCCTGTTCAACAAGACGTTAAAAACAAGAAGCTAGATGAAGTATTGGTGAAATTATAAATCAGTAAAGGGGAATTGGTCCATCTGAGGAGGACCAATATGTCCGCAGTACTCTTTCATGTGATATCTCCAGCTAGAGAAAGCTCAGTGGAAGGTTTGCTGCACATGAACTGATGAAATCCATGGGCCTGATATTTTGATCATCTCTGACAACTGGATAATGAGAAAGAGCACAGTCCTAGTGCACGTGGCTGGAGGTAATTGCACCTCAATAAGCGCTGTAGATTACAAACTGAAGAGCGGTGCAAAAATATACTGTGGTTAGCAACTGTGGGTGAGGAGGAACTTCTGGCGTATACGAGTACAGAAGCTTATGTGGAGGCAGATCACTTACTAAAGAGTTGCTTGCTTTTGAACTTTGACAAGGGTTTTTCTTTCAATGTTGATGATGTACCCAAGCTAAATGTATCGTTACACTGAGACTGACAGACGCAGTTCACATTTCAGGTCCTGTCCATTTAATTCACGAGCAGTAGGCATATGATGAAAGTCTAATGCCATCAACAATTTTAGCATAACACTGTGGAAGAAAATATTTGCTGAAATATTTGCCTATCTTGGAGATATCAACTAAAGCAGCGAACAACCAGCCCAGGATAGTAGGGCAATGCGATGGGTAAGTAGATTGCAAGCACTATCTCCTGAAAATGGTGAAAGCCAACAGGGATCTCTGGAAAGGCATTGACTATTATCTTCACGTACTTAATCGGAGTTTAGGTGCTGTCACAGCCGGTTCTGAAGTGTGATGAAATTCAGGCAAAGTAAGGGTAAAATATTCCAGAATCCATTTAGTTAATCAAAGCTATCTGACGTGCAACTGAGATCCACTTACAGCCTCCAACCTGCACAGGTAACACAGTGGAGCTCTTCATAAAGGAAAGGTTCACAAGAATTGGTTCATGATATCCAGGTGGTCAAGAAAAACCCAAGTGACCCAAGCTATGCTTTCCACAGTCTGTGCACCATGCCAGAGTTTCGGTCAGCTCTGAGCAGTGCTGGGGCTTCACTTGGGCAATGGCCTCTCTGAGACGGGCAGCAGACCCAAGGTCCTGAGTAATTATGGTTATTAAGGATTCAGTGTAACTTTTTCTGGGTGCAGACGTGTGAGCACTAACATCCTGGCCGCATACCAACTTGGATAATTATTTTGCCTACCTAAATGTCCCCGTTTTCATTTGAATAAGGTATTCTTCATTTCCAAAGCTGTTATACAGTGCTGTTGAGCGCTGTTAAACAGCTGCAATATTTCACCCCAGAGATGGCTGCATTTCAGTTGCGGGTGATGCGATCCAAAGAGTTTGAATATCAGTTTAATCACTTTGGCATCCTTCAGGAACAAAGTCACTATTTAAATGTAAGATTATTGTAGAGAATAAAATTGTCAATAAATGTAGTAAT
Organism: Anhinga rufa; assembly: GCA_013400875.1. Taxonomy (NCBI): domain Eukaryota; kingdom Metazoa; phylum Chordata; class Aves; order Suliformes; family Anhingidae; genus Anhinga; species Anhinga rufa. Next base: position 52,315 of record VZTV01060202.1, read on the forward strand.
GTCTATCTCTAACTATAAGCAATTACAGAGCTAATCTCCAACTCAAAAAATAACACCAGATGGTATTTTTCAGAAAAGTCAAACGTATAATATTATATTTTTTTGCATTTTTCAGTACATCATGATGGCAAATAATATTATGTGAATCCTGCAAGTACAAGAAAAATCTGCAAGTATAACATTCTTCTCTTCCAGCAAACATCCTGTGAATTCATAAATATTTACATTTTGCAAGTTATAATTATGTAGCACTGGAGGAAAAAAAAAAAGAAAAAAGTGACTGTATATACAAGTTTATAAAAGAACATTCATAAATTAAAAATGTACATTGTTCTGAAAATGATACCTACTGTGGGTTTTGCATCTCTACACCAAACCATAGGATGGCCTCCTACCCCTCGCTCAGCTGGGTAAAAATTATACTTCTGGGTTTGAGCAACTATTGATTGCTTATTATAGTTTCTATTAATAGTTGTAAATCATTATGTATGAACTCATCATTGTAGGTATTTGCTAAAATAGAAAGAAAACTTTGTATTGCTACGGGGATAATCCTCCTTCACAAACTGACAAACACAATTACAGATGCACTCCGAATATATATTTTGTGGAAGAAACACAATTACCTAAATCAGTACAGTTAAACGTTATCTTGAAATTGGGGTGTTTTTTTTAGTTGTATTTTTTTTATTAGTTGTCTTGGTTCAGCAATTTATATACCAGAGGATAATTTTAGCTTTAATGAAACTGAACTGCATGAAAGTCTTGAAGTTGAGATTTCGGTTGCATGAATCCTATTTTTTTCAGCAACCAGGGTAACTGTTCATTGAAGACTATTTTCATTGAAGGAATTTTACCATTTTGATTCATGAATAATCCATGAACAGATGTTGATTTTTACAAGTTCAGTTGTTATTTGAAATTGTTTGAATACTTTATACAAACATATTGCAACCTCTGGGTTATTTGTATATTTTTTTGTACTATTACAGTCTTCAACTATTCGTCGTAAATAGATTGTCTCCTCATACAAATAAATCCTTACCAATGTAAAAGAACAGTTGGACAAGTGACCCAGGTGTATTATTCATGATGTAAATTCTTTAGGAAAAAAAATCTTTTATGACCAGAAAAATCATCTTTTACAAATAGGAAAAAAGACAAGAGAAAATAATTTGTGCAAACACTGATTTTAAGACGGTCAATTGCTCTGAATGCTCTTACGAAATTAAAAACTGTGCATAACCATTCACGGCAAATAGAAAAGGAATTTATGAATGTGAAAGTTACTTTGATATCTTCATTAATATTTGTAAAATCATCTTTTTCTCTCTAGAGTATTTGTTCAGTTGTACTGTTGAGATAAAAACAAAAGCGCAGTGGCAGCACCTTTCCCTTGTAGACAGACTTTCATTTCTGACCAGGACCCCTTTTCTGTTTTCCCTTGGCTGTTTCCCTGCAGGCAAACCATGCATTTCTTACTTTTGCTTTCCATTCTCAAGCATGCCAAATTTGCATCCGCACCACACAGTTTATCACAGGAGAAGCCTGTGAACACAGCAGGTGTCTTCCTAACAGTAATTTTTACCTTGTTAACTTGTGCAACATTACACTAATTCCAGACAATCAATGCCAGATCTTCCAAGAAGAAGGAAAAAAGTCGCTGTAACCATTAGATTCAATCGGGTTTCCGAACCTCTTAAAGCAATCGAATGTGAAATCCTTTTGCCTGCATGTACATAACACGAGTCCTTCCCTCTTATCCTTGAGTTAGATCACTTTTATGAGCCTTCCTGGCAGCCACTGGACAGCCGTATATTGAAAAACAGACCGCAGCTCTAGAAGGCAACTCGGGGTAGCTTATTGGAGCTGCAACCTCCAGGTATTTCCAGCCATCTATGGAAGATTTACATGGTAGCCTACATAAAAACAACTGACAAAACTGTACTGATCTTCAGAGACCTTACAGGTCCCTGTTCTAGGAAGCAATTAACTTTTCTCTCTCAAGACAGTACCTTAAATAGTAGAAAGGAACCGCTGTCGGTAGGACCATGGTGACAGATAGGCGCTGGCCGTCTGCTTTATTTATGAATTTCGGGAAGGCAGGTGGGAAGCTTGGTGGGATGCTTTGATTATGTCTACTACTTTTCAGAGCTCACTTTTACATGATCAGGAAAATCTGAAGTTTGGCTAGTTGTCACAGCTGTAAGGAGCCTGGCTTCTGCTCTCGGGCACTAGCCCGATACCCCTGGCAGCCGGGGAGGAGGACTCAAAACTCAGATTCTAAGCAAGTTAGAGATTTTTATTTACACCTGCAAGGCACATTAAGATTGCTTGGTTGTTTTTTAACGCTTGGGCAGTCAGTAATGCTGTCTGTGTGGCAACCATGTGATTTTTATTCCTGAATCCCTCCCTATTCAGCACCTTCATGGAAGCTTATAACTGAGTCATTAGACCAGGTATGTTTACATGTTACCACATATTTCAGTGTCTTAAATATACTAATCCCCATAGTTGACAGCACTTATGTTGCAATGACCTGCAGTCAGCTGATCAACTTTCAGAATACTTACTAGCTATAATCAAATATATTCTCCTCTCTTATTTGAACAAATCAAACAGAAATTGAATACATTTTTTTATGAACACTAGCAATATGTTCTCTTCTCTGATAATTTTGACATTAAAATTCCATTTTAATAATCCCATCCTTCAGGCTTTGCAGACTCTTAAGGTATTAAAGCAAAAATTATCCTAAGCAGTTAGATTATAATGTATTTAAAGATTAGACATTTCATGTTGAATATTAACTGCTCCACTTCCCAGGGAAAAAAAAATGATGCAGGTTTTTTTTTTTCTTGTATAATTTATACATTTTTGATAGGTTGCTATACAAAGTTCAAACCTTTTATGAAAAAAATACTATAAAATACACTCATAGTCCTGCATTATATTAAAAAGCTGTATATAAAGGTATGAGAAAACATTTTTGCTTAAATCATTAGCATATTTTGATCCCTCAGAAATGCACAAAATGGCTGTTCAATCTCAATGCAGCCTATCAGCCTTCTGAGCTGAGGCAGGATTACAAATATTTTACTATCTAAAGAACTTTATTTATTTGTCATAAAAGATGGGACACATATTTGGACTTTAGGTTTCGTGATAATACAAAATGTACAAGCACTAGTTAATCATTTGAAACAAAAAAAACTACACTAAAAAATTAACTTTCAGCCAAACTTGTAGGTATGAGGTATTTGCCTAATTCATGACAATCCATGATAAAAGTATTATTTGAGTGGGGCAGAATTCTCTACTTAAAATTGATCAATGGGAGTATGTCCTATAGCCAGAGTAGTTTACCTCACTGCTTGCCCTTACCTTGCTTACCTACCACACCCCATCGATGAACGCCTCTATCTACACATCTGCTCCGTTTCTAGACGCGACTCACGACTGCTCTGCTTCCCACGCTCACCTGCACATGGGTCTCTTGACTTACTCTTCATTTGCCTCTCATCATTCACCGTCTTTTGACTCTCAGTCAGAAAGTGATGTGGCAGCTATCAGAATCGCACAAATCAGCAGCCCCCTCCCTCATCAACCCCGCCTGGGAAATCAGAGGTCGCATACCGCATTTATTCTGCGGTGTAGTGCCGTGTGTCCGAGGCGGTGTGGTCCAGCGCCGCACGCTGCCTCTGAAGGAGCCCTCTCTCCTCTGGGGCATCAAGGAGAAGACAGCAGTAAAACCTGCTGCCCCAGCTTTCTGCTATACTTTGTGCCAACACAGCTAGCTTTGGTCTTACGCCTATCCTGCTGCTTAGATTCAACCTGTTTATTTATTATTTTCTTTGGTGGTTGTTTACCATGGAATGCTTGGATATGGGTCTGGACCCAGAATAACCGTTCAGCAACTGCTCTCCCCACTTGTTACTGGCACAGACATGGTCCACTTTCCACTTGCTGCAATAAGCCCTGGCAGAGCAAAACAAATGTCTGTCTAGAAAGCCAGTGTAGAGTAAGTATCATGCTTTAAGTTCACCATCTTATTCTGAAATAGCTTCTCTGCTTAGACAAACCCTCACCTCAAAAAATCTTTCTTTTTAGAGTTTCTACTTCTGAAGATACGACTTGCAGCATAGCTCAAAAAGAAACCAACCCTCTTCTGCCAGTTCACCCAGCTGCGGAGATACCTGCTGACCCCCTTGCAGGGTTTCCCCTCCTCGAGGCAGCCAGCGCAGGGTGTTTCTCTTCTTCTTGTATAAACAGGGGGGAAAACCCTGTAATACAAAAGAGCCTCCTTCCATTGGTGGGTAAACAACATCAGAGACAGCCTGACTTTGTTTCCACACTGTATGACACCATAAATACACACCCTTTCCTGTACTATTACTTGTTCATTTTTTAACAACGTGCTTATGCTATTAGAAGTGTATTTTGGGTTATTTCTGTGGAACATTTAACATCTTTTCTTTGTCCTTTTGCCTTGCCCTTCAATTCTGACCGTGATGGATCTAAGCATATTTAGGACATTAAGGGCAAACTAAATTGTTGTTTATACTGTTAAATGTAAAAAGCATAATGGTAGGGTAGTGTCTATATTCTGGAAAATAAGTACACTTGTCTGATTTTTATTACATATCTTCTCTACTGATGTGTACTGAGCAAATTGTGGGGTCTCTGCTGAAAATGCAACATGAAAGTTTAATACAAATCTCTGCAGGATGTGTCAAGCTGAGCAACTCAAAACAAAGAAAAAATACTTGCGCTTTAGGAGAGACGCTCCAAGAATGCCTAAACGGACCCAGTGCAAACACGGGGCTGGCTAACACAGGTAAGTGAGAGACATGAGTTATCTCCTTCATCAACCACCACAGCTAGTACCTGGCATCAGCACTGCCCTGGCTCCGCAGTCAGCTCCTGGGGCATTGCCAGCCCCTGAGATATGGGCTAAAACAGACTTCTGTAAATGACCCGGCTGCGAGAGAAATGCCTGCGAAATCTGGAGACGAGAACCCGCCCCAACTTTTTCCAAGCAAGATACGCAATCTGGTGGCCTGCGCATGCAAGGGCTGTTAACCCGTCCACAGCTCTCCGAACACACACACACACGCCGCTTTGCCTGCCCAGATGTTTTCTGATTAATAATGAGGTCATCCGCAATGCCAAAACCGTGGCCTTGTAGTTCTCCAACACTCTTGGAAAGCCACAGAGTGTTTAAGGGGGATGGAAAATTTAAATACAACATATGTATAAAACACAATAAATCAAATGAATTTGTTTAGATGAAAAGCACTTTTTTGTTTTTGTCAGCAGAGCAATTGTATATTCGACAATTATTATAATGTTTTCTGACATAAAACTGCTGTATATCTGACTGCTGTATCAGACCCAGTCTTCTGGTTTCACCTCTTCTTGCTTTACAGGATGTATCTTAAGAAAATAACCATATTTTACAGTATTTCACCATTTCCAAAATCAAAATTAGAACATGAAAAATATAAAATTGGAATGGGATAATACAAACCATTAGTAGGTCTGTTCCTCAGTCACTATCCCCCAAAAAAGTATTGAGAAAAAGAGTGAAAAAGGGCTTACTTGAATTTCACTTATTTGAATTTCTGCACCGAAACGGTGGGTAAAGCTGCACAGGTGGCTGAAATGCCTGACCCTAAACAAACCAGAGGAGAGATGCTGCTGTGCTGCAGCCTTGCTTTGCCCTTGGAAATCTGTTGGCATCACCCTCACGATCATTCCACTCCACTGCTTTTCCTTTACAACTTTACATTTAACCGCCACAAACAACCTCAAGAGTTCTAAAGCCCAGCACCAAACAGCTGAGCGTTGCTCCTACTATAATGTTTTAGAGACCCCAAAACGGACGTGCTTACGGAGACCACGGGCTGGTCCACGCCACCCAGGGAAACACCGTCTGGGGACCACTGAGCCATGGGGAAATGCAGCTCTTTTTCCAGGCTCATGCAGCACCACCTATAGACAAAAAGACTACATTTCTCTGGAGAATTTGGGAAACGGAAAATACTCCTAGCCTTGTTACCGCAGCTTTGCACATGTTGCTTTTCTCCTGCTGCCTCAAACGCTCAGGGGAGCATCAGGGCTAGAGGGTTTGCACAGAACCTGAAAGTCTCTTGTATATAATCCAGAAAGAAATCTTGAGAAAGCAGAGAAGGTGAATTTGAGTGATCGCCTGGCACTAAATACAAGTATCAAAGATCCATAAAACTGGCTTTTGCATAAAAAGCCAGGCAGTTCCCAAGGACTCTTTACCCAGAACCAGGAGCCTCAATAAATAGTTATTTTGGGGATTTTCTGCTTCAATCCTTTTCTGTTCTGTCTTTTCTGACATCAAATTGGAAATAACACCCTGAATACTTATTGCTTTCCCATCGCTTTCTGCACGTTTCAGGCTCTGTGCGATGTCAGAAGCCTGTGCAACCTCAGCACCGCAATCTGGAATTTGCCATGATAAGTGTCTCTGGATCAGGGCGCCACGCAAAACTATAAAGGTTTGGGATTTTTAAATTATGTTTCTGTGCTTACAAAGAGAATCTTGAAAATGTGAAGTGCATCACTCAGGGACTGATGTCTCCCCATTTCCAGCTAGCATGAAGTGAATCGCGCCTTGAGAGATGCGAGGCATCCCATTCTCCTTAGTGCTGAACCTAAAGATGACCATCTGCAGCACAATAGGAAGTGAAAATGTGAGTATAGGGAAAAAAAAGAAAGCAAAGTTAGTTTTCACATAAATAGGATATGTCTTTTGCAGAATATGCTTTATTTTAGATTTCAGGAAAAAAAAAGAAGAAAAAAAAACACAAAAAAACCCCAACAAACAAACAAAATAAACCAAAGAAAAGACATACCTCTGAGATGGAAATAAAGTCCTAGAATCCAGACACTTGTTGCTTGATATATAGCTAATATAAAAGAATGCCTCTTGAATTAAAATATTCTTGATGGACCTTTCTTATACCATCTGTTTTCCTAATTTGATTAATTTTAGAACTTTGGATGAGTTCAAACTTATAAGATTTTTGTTTTTAAATTCAGGATTTTTTGTCGCATTTTATACCAGTTAGTGATAAAGACATCTGGAACTTCAAAGGTGCCTAACCAAGTAGAGATTGTCTGCAAGAGAAAACGCAGAAAGAAAAAATAAAAGAAAAACTATATTTGAATAATTTTCAAAAAATGCTGTATATTACGAATATTTTGAGAATATTCACATAGTATTACATGTACAGTTTTCTTTCAAATTGTGACTAATTTGAATTTTCAGGATAGGAAACAACAGCGGTGCCGTGAGTCTCCTCTTCAGCCCGTCTTTTATTTGTACAGCCTATAACACCATGATTTCATGCTACACGTGTTGCTTGTTATATATCCTAAAAATTCAATTTTCTTATCCCAGAAGGAAAGAGCTATAAGAGGTAAAGCTAGTCATTTGATCATAAAGTGTTGTCAACGTGAAGGAAACTGCTTTTGAACACTCTGCCACCACCCTTATTTGTTGTAATCATGCAAATCACTGCAAACAGCTCTGAAGGCCGAGTTCATTTGGTTTCCAGTCGAGCTACAGTAATCATGTACATGGAGGGAAGGAGAAACACCATTTGATATATGTTTCTATGAACATTTATCCCTGACAAGACTGAACAAAGTACAAAAGTAGTGCTACACCTACCGTGCTGGGATATATGAGTCTTCGAAATGGCGATCTCTATCTCAAAAACTATTTAACCAGCCTATGATAGGGCAGTTACTGTGGTTATAAGGCTTTCTATCCTAGAATGATAGAGCACAGTAAAATGCCTTTTAAAACAACACAGAAGTTATTGCTGACCAGATTCTGACTCCAGTAAATTTATTGCACTCTATCTTTATACAAGTTCCTCATTCTTCTCTTCTTTTCCTGTTGTGTAATGAGTTCGTCTGCCACAAAAAGGATTGTATTTTTTCCTTTTCATTAATAAGGTCACTAGATTTTGAGGGGTGCTGCTGAAAGATGGTAGCAAACATCTAAGAAGCCTTTTATTGTCAGAAGCTCATCAGTAAATCGCACTATTTTAGACTGCTGTATGGTTTGGGGGCGGGGGGGGGGGAGTGTCAGTTTTGTTGTTGTTTTTCCAATATGTTATTACTTTATCTTCAGAAACACTTTTCCACCCTTACCCCACTTGGGAAGTTCTCTAGAATGAAAAGCTTTTTATTTTAAACAAACCCCTGGTAGAATTGCAATGCCCTTCTTAAAATTACCCCTGGAAAGTAACTCCATCAAATGCTAGTGAAATAACTGCTACGTCTGAATGCTGGCCGTGGACCAACGCAGTGATGCAAGGCCACTTTAAAACACTCCTAAGTCCTCACTTCCTTCTCCTCTAGAGATCCACTGGTGTGACAGGCTGACCTCCCTACCTAAGATTGGATATATTGATCCAGAAACAGCTCTTATCAACTAGAACTGCATTGGAGATTTTGTGGGCATGTTATTACTGCTGAGAATTTAACTTTTGTCTCTCAGGCATCGTATCTAGACCCTTTGGCATGCGGGGTGATTTCAGCGACCCTAAATGTCTTATGTGCAGAAGCAAATATCAGAACATGATCTATAATTAACGGAAATGAATTCTTAGTGACTTAAAGACCCAGAGCACTTGCATCAGCTGTAGGACTAAAAGCAAAATTATGTTATAGACCTCCTTTAACTGTTAATAATTTTGTAACAGAAGTGTAAGGGAAAACTTTAAAAGAATAACTCTGTCCGTACTTGTCCACTTTAAAATGCTTTTAAAGAGAGAGAGGGAGGAAAATTACATGCACAGTGCACTTTCAAAATTTTAATTTTGCTTTTAAAAACGAGACTGTGATGCATTTTTACCAAAATGCACTGTTGCCCCTAGGAAACCATGGGGTACATGCTTAACACAGACTCGAACGCATAAAGCTTAGGTACTGTAATGTTTCTGCTGAACTCAGTGATGCTAATGATATGGGTTAAGTTAAGCAGCTGTTCGAGTCTTGGTGGGATCAGGATCCTGCCTGCAAGTATCGCAAGCACTTCTGAGCGGTTCTTTTGACTTCAGGGGTAACTGATTCACGATAATGGCAGCAAACATTTGCTTTAGAAAGATAAGACTATGGTCTAAATTCTATCCTTGTTTACTCCATTGTAACTGGTGTTTTTAACTGCAGTAGCTCAAACCAAGCCAGTGAATGGACCGATTATACACATTTACCTTCTCTATAATGCTGCGGAAGGCAGCGGAGATGCAGAGTATGCAAAGTCATTTGAATACCTGACCTAATGAAATTAGTGTGGATTGCCACCACACCGAGAAGAACGTGGACCTCTGACATTTTATGGCTATAGAAAGCATTATACAAAGACTGACACATATGTTAAACAGAGGGGAATGCATGCTAACCTACATCCTCCATGTCACTGGTTTCATTAAAATAAACAAAAGCATTATCACAATGAGTTAAGTTGCACTTTAGCAGACCACATTCAAGCTGTAAGTCGTAAGTAT
>VZTV01060202.1:66868-71698 GCA_013400875.1 Anhinga rufa
TTCCTGGAGCATTGCAGTCTTCTAAGAATAAAATATTTTGGGAGTACAAGCTCTCATTTCCAACGGATGAAAAAACCCTTTGAAAAAACACAACACACACAAAAATTGGAATACAGCTCCCTCCCGCGTGGAACGCTTTACTAATTTCTATTACTTACACATCTTTTCCCCGGGATTTCAAGCTTTTTGGGGAAGAAGTATTTCTCATGGTGACTCTGTAGCTCTTTGGGAAGCCACCCTGACTGGGGAAGAGAAGACTGCATTCAGCAACGTACAGCATGCAGAGTCGTGACTGCAGGTGGCATGATTGTTCCAATTGAATTAATGTAACAAACACTGTTATTCAGATTCCTTGCAAGGATAGTAGCTGTTTCCTCAAGAAAAGTAAGGGAAAATATTCCTCTGCTTCTGCTCCTTCTCTTAGCTCTTATCAAAGCGCACATTGGAAAGGAAACGAGTTGAAAGGAATCAAAACAATCACACCGCCCGTTCTCATGGAAGAAAGCAAGAATAAAACTCAATCAAGATCACAAGGAATTTTGTTCCACCCATAAGAGACAGTTGCTGCATTTGAACCATCTTCATAGTGTCTTGCTGAAATATTTAGTGTTATGAAATGCAACGTGAAGCAACATGAAGTTTAAACTGATGCGGAGCAGGTGAAGTACCAGGGCATTTTGAGAGAAAGGAGGTAACTAATTAGTCTGACAGAATTTTCAGCCATCTTTAGAGGCAGATTTTAAATATTTAAATTTTTTCAGTGGAGTTAGGAGACTTTCACAATCCATAATGACACTAAATACCACATTGCAAGTGAATTATTAGGAAATACAAGCAAAATAACTAGAAACAATTTTTTTTACTAAAGTTCTTTGCTTAAATATTTTCACGGTGAGCTAGATGGTAAAAAAAAACCACAAACAAACCCTACCTAAAGCCAAAAAACCGAACTCCCCCCCAACACAATCATGTGAAGCTCAAGAAAAATTCTCAAATGACCATTATCAAAAATTAAAATTATCAGATGCTATTTGTTAAAATTCATCCATTCATTTAAATGGTTTCTTCTATAGGGGCCTTTCTGACTGTATCCCGTATGAGCTGAGTTTAAAAGTGGAGAACATTGGGCAGAAGACCCCAGTGAGTCTAAGTAAAAGTTAAAATGAAAGAACTTTTGCCTGGGATCAGGAAAAGTTACTAGGGTGAGAATTATGGACATTGGCAAAGATGGTAATAGGAAGATAAAGTAGGTGGAAATAGAGAAATTAGGAAAACTAAAGAAGAAATGTTCAGAAGGATAAACAATTCAAAGAGTAAAGTAAATTTTGTAAGACTTTGCATAATTTATGTGAACTTTTTTCTTTACTACTTTTTCCATTACTACTTCTATTTTAGAGGATTTAGTCATGCAACTAAATGTGTCTTATACTTTTTAACTCCCTCAGTGTGTAAATGGCTATCACTAAGCCAATCCTACATCTCCAGGCACTCTAAAAAGTTTCCATGAAACCTGTCATTCTTCATTCCTCAGCTATGGAGCTTCTCCAGTAAAAACTAAGGTTTATAAAGCTATTTAAGAACTGGGAATATTCACCAGCAGATGAGAAGGAAGACAGAAAATGCAGACATCAGCTGAAAAATAGTTCTGCGAAGGCCACAGCTGTCTGTCTTTATCTAATTTAGAGTTAGCCTCAGAAATGGAAAAGGCTACCTGACAACACAATACTAATTCAGCAAGGGAAAAGCAATCATAAAGGAAAATCATCTGCCTGCCATGATTGTAAAGAAAGAGAAGGAAGAAGACTGTTTTTATACAGGGAAAATATAACTTAAAACAAGTCTACTCATCACGCTGTAAAGATGTACAAAAGACAGATTGCAAACCTTTGAGAAATCCAGCTTTTATTACTCTGATTTTACCACTTGTCTATTTCAGTTCAATAAAGAGTTAATGGGTAAAAAAAGCATTCAGCATGAACATTTTTGCACCAGTCACTGTACTGTTCAGCCTACATTCAAAACCTCTTTCTTCCCTATACCTGAGGGCTATGACCTCTCCCCTTTCCCCTAGCTAATATTGTCCATTACTTATACAGCAGGACTGTTTATTCCTGAACTATCCTCCTACTGCAGCCACTGGCCACATCAGTCTGTAGCTTACTTAACTCCACCCTGTTAATTGGCAACTGCCCCACTCAGTTGACTCTCTGAGTTGGCTCATCCATCTATTAGCCCATCACCATAATACACCTAATATATCTGATTTTTTTCCATTTGAGACCCCTACCCCAGGAAAGCCCACAAAGACCCTGTTGTCTTCCCAGTTCATGGGTCAGCAATGGCAAAGGCCATTACTTCAGTGGTGATTCATGAAACAGTGATGACAGCTCCCCTTTATACACCCCTTGCAAGGATGTTGGATAAGACCACAACTGGATAATAAGATAAACTTTCCCAATAAATCCTGACTCAGTGTCACTCCGCAGCAAACCACAGCATCATTCACCCGTAAATCAATAATGAAGATGTTAGATGGATGTAATTTGCCCACTAAAGAGTGCAAAGAAACCAGGAGCTGCTTCTAAATAAGCTTTTTTTTCCTCTACTGCCTGATAAACTGAGGTCTGAGCAAGGCTCTCTTACTGTTCTCCAGCCATCTTCTAAGATCAACACACTATCTGCAAATTTGGATATCCACCTTGTTCTCAATATCTCCAGTCAATTACAATCAGAAAAGACTCATATTCTTCCATTTGCTCCTACATGTCAACATTATGATCAAGGCAAAGGTCATAATGCTCCAATATCCAAAATCCAGTTAATTGATTCCCTCTGGGTATCAAATCCCTCCAGCACTGCAGTTATTGCTACATCAATCATATTGCTATTCATACCAAAGAATTAGAAGGATGTCCAAAACACTGAAATTTCTTGCTAGTCCTGTCCTCAGCTTCTCCTCCGGCCATTTCTAAGCACACCAATTTTCTTGATAAGACATTTAAAATTCAATTTCCCTCATAGGATTTGATTGTGCCTATAAATCTGAGCCTGGCCTCTGATCAGATCCCCAAAATGGTCCAGCCCCCAAATTACTCCAAAATTCCTGCCATACTCTCATTTATTTTTATCCATATCTTAACAAAAGACCATCTTTACCATCTGTTTTGGGATTACTATGTCCTAGAACCACTGATAACTCACATCAACCTTTTCTACATTGGTCAGGTTTACTTAGCGGTGTATAACATGTCTACATTTTCAATCTCACTTCCAAGTATGTCAACCTTTATCCCAGCGGGACTACTAGCAAAATTATAAGACTCCCACCCACAAGGTCTTTTTTATTTTTTCTTTTCAGTAAATAACAAATCCATTCAAATAACGAGGCTGTTACAAGACAAAGTCCCAGAGCCAGTTACTTGTCCAAGAAACTGCTGCACATTTGCCACTTACAAAATATACATTCAAGCACAAGCAAAATCAGGTCCTTCAGCATTATCTTAGATATGAAATAAAAAACAACTGACTTCAAGTGAGACTATATAAACAAGGATCAATACAGTAATTTGCTGATGAACTTCTGTGGACAAATATAATACCAATAAACTCTCTCTGAGTTTGAGAGATGAAAGCTCTTGAACAGATAGTTGCATCTTCAGCAACGGTAAGTTGAAGGACCCAGCCTCTCTCTCAGCAGCTCCTCGCATTGATTTTCTTCTACTTAGAGATATTTGTTCTCACCCTTTAGGTAATTTTATTTTTAATATCATATTATTATTAAGTACTCTCCCACTAGAAGGGAATTACTGGAAACCTGGCCCCTACAGAGGGACGCTGATATACCCAGGGAGACCTGAGTTATCTTGGACAAACCTGTGACAATCGTGACCTCTCACAACAAGCACTGAAAAACTGAAGAAGGCAGTATCCCTTCCTGCGTGATTTTCAGCAGCTCAGGCTGAAAGGGGAGCTACTGTAAGATACCAATAAGCCTTTTGTGGAGTCCCATGGAAGGATTAGTTGAACGGTAAAACATGGTTAAAATGGTCACTAAGCCCCGACGGCTGGGCAAACCAAAAAACCCTCTTGGCCTTAGAGGCAATCATTTTAGGCTGAGGTCAGAGATGGCCAACCCACAGATAGAGTGGGCACCTATTGATGTAGATGATGAAAAACAGTTCACTGCAAAAGGTGCAGTTTCTGAAGAAAAACGCCCACAATCATGGAATTTTGAAATTGAAATGTTTTCCAATCACCTGGTATAAAGTAGGTCAATGAACTTTCTTTGACTAATTAGAGAAGCTCTTCAAGCTAGGGATTGTGCTTTCCTACGCTGAGCACAGCAACAGTGTCCATAAATAATAATAATTGCGGGGTGGATTTAACTACAGCTTTTTTATTGCTGAGGAACTCCAACACCAGACAATGCCTGTACATCTATCAAAGAGAAAGCAACACAAGTTCACCGAGCCATCCTAACTGTGTGCATTTATTTAAAATAAAAATTGTATGTAAATGTATATGCAAATTAGGTGCGGCCCTCAAGCTCCTGGAAAGTTGCCAAAAAAGCCTCCAGTGTTGCAAAGTTGAGTATCCTATCTGCCATATGGTAGTACCTATCAATCTCGGAAGGGAAAAGATACCAGCTCCTCACACAGATGGCACCCATCACAGTACCTGTAAAAGGTTTGGGGATGTAATGATGAAAACAAGGCCTTTTCGATGTTATGAAAAGCATTCAGCTTTCTAATCGCGGTTTAACCGTTAATACTACAGGAATATGATGTAAAAAGTAAAAATAACTATAGCTAACTGTCGTGGTTTAGCCCG
>VZTV01060215.1:4579-17785 GCA_013400875.1 Anhinga rufa
TGAGAATGCTGAGTTAGGAGTGTCACTTTTCAGGGGCCAGTGTTACTTATAACATCCTTGTTATGCAGCTGGACAATAAGAAAAGTACCATAATCTAGAGATCTTCCATGAGTTTGTGACCATACCCTTTTAAACTCTACAAGTAGCATTTGTGAGAATATTCTTGCATATATTCCCTGTATAAACATTGCTTTTCCAAACTACCTCCTTAATTACATTAGAGATGAAACATCCTAAATGAAATCCTGGTTCCAATAAAAGCATTTATGTTCTTGATAACAGAATAACCCAGCCAATTTCTATGAGACCTGAAAGCCTAAAGCTATAAATTAGTCTTAAATAACACAGTGTGATGGAGAAGGAAAAATATGAAAGAAATTAAGCTTAGAATTGGAGAAGAACTTTAATGTTCTTTGGGGACAGCATCCAAAATTCTGTTCTTGTGGTATGTTTTTCACTAACTGCTTGGCACAATACTTGTAGCATAAAATGCTGTTATGGATTTCTTTCCTAGACTTGTGTCTTTAGAAAATTACATCTATAGGAGAACTGTGCTGGTTTTCCTAGTCAAAAGTAGAATAAAAAATCTAATTTACAGACTGTTTTTATTTTAGAAAATTACTTTTAGCAGTTGGCACCAAATACTTAAGCCTCCCTGCAGTCCAGCAAGCAACACTGTCTACGTCAGATCCCTCCTTTAAAGAAAGACACTGATATTGTTATTAGTAATTGGTACTGAAAGATGCTATATGCATTCTTTTGCATTAAGCAAACATAAATCCATACCATCAAAAAGAAGGCGATTAATAAGTTGCTTAGATCAGACTAAAACAGGCAATGGAAGAAGAAAATGTAATTTCCCAGCTTGTGTTTTCATTATTCATTTGGCATTTGGTGTTAATAATGCATTGCAATACAGAACAAGGTAATACCACTCATAGAGTGCCTTATTATCGAGTATCCTCAAGGCACTTCACAAAAACATCAAAAAGGAGACCAAAAGACAATAGCTTATCTATAAGAGAGGCTTAAAGCGTTTGTTTAAAATGTGATGAAGTGGGGTCCCACCAACTTCAAAAGAACTTTGTTTAAGGCTATGTCTGTCCCTTTCCTTTTTGGTTTATGTTTGTATTGTTTACTGTACTTTGCAGGAGGAATAGTATCAGAAACAGGGTTAAAACCAGCCCTTCTAGTGGTAATCTGCCTGGCAGTGTCTGCAGACTTGTGGGGAAAGGAGTTTATTGGGAGTTCCAGGGCAGTGCACTGTCGTCTGCCTGTTTGGTGTGGAAAAGAGGCCTAGGTTGTCACTTATTATACAATATTTGAGGATACTACAGCACAGAGCTGTAATCAGTGGTGTATAATTTCATGACAGAATACAGTTTTAGGGAGTTGCCAAACCCAGCAATCCTCTGACAGAGGCAAGGCAGCTGCAGGTCAGTGCTCCGGGTCCAAATAGTAGCAAGGCTGAGCCTATATTCCCAATAGACATACGTGCAAAGGCAGCTGTAAAATACACATATACACAGGTGGCCGAACAGATCAATGCAGACAGAAGCACGCAGTGTTCACACAGAAACAAACTCTCCCAACAGCCACCTCCTGTTTCCCTCTCTGGCTGATCAGTCTGAAGAGCTGTTTGTTAGAGGGAAATGCATATGCATTTACCACGTGAACCACTCCAGCACCTGGGCTCGTATATGCACATATCCTACCTGCTGGCTAGTCTGACCTGGTCTTCACTAGCAGTCACACACTGGCTTACTTACCCTCACTCCTAGTTGCTGGCACCCCAGACACATGGTCCCCAGTGACTCATAGTCCTCAGGCCTGCTGTTGGCACTTAGGCCTCCATGCACATACATGCACATAGAATAGGGATTTCCCTCATCCAGGAAAATAATAATTATAATAATAAGACAGGACTGACTGTCCTGTCAGGTGCAGGGCATGGCCAGACAAGCATACTGACCAGCACCCTGTTTACAGGTAACGGGCCCCTTCTATCCCCTCACCCCTCATTTCCTGCACTTGTTCTGTAAGAAGTCTTGTGGAATGCCAAAATACTCTTGCCTGCATCCCATAATGTGCCCCATACCCCTCAGACTGTGAGGTGCTCCACAGAGCCTCTCCCATTGACTCATGATCCTGGGTTTCCCAGCTGGACCACAGGGGTTGGTGGCTCTCTTGCGACAGCCCTGGGGAGTGCTTGGGTAGGGGCTGCCTGCTTACTGAGGTTTCTCCACCTGCCAATGTGCCTCATTGTATGGGCTGATGACCTCCTGTGATGGGCCTGGGTGGTACCAGGGCAGGGTGGTATTCGGGTTCCCCACCTCCTATTGTGCCTCTATTCTTCTGCGCATCTGCAAATGAGCTATTTATCACACAGCCTAACATAAAGGAACTTGTACTTTAGAGATTTAATATACTTGACACTGAATAGGATTACAAGTAAGGAGACAGGGGAGCAGGTCCAAGGTGCCACTCTATTTCATACATCTGTATTAGCTCTACACAGTACAAAACTGCAGTCAAAGCTATTCTGCATGTTAGTCCTCCAGGATTAATGCTGATGAGTCAGTCTACACTGCAACTGCTGTCATCACTGCAGCTCAGTTGAAATATACACAAGCCCCATTTAAATTAGCTGCAATCTCGCAAAAGTTGCTCATGATGGTGGATAAATTCATACCTAGTTAACTGATGCTGCTGGTGACGTTGAGTAGTGATGCTACATAGACGTAGCAAGGCTGCTGAAAAAGTCTTTGAAGATCGTGCTGTTATGTGACATCTCCACTGAGTCAACTGGGGACAACTTCACTAGCAAATGCATCCATTTAGCAACAAATGACATGAAGTGCTTTGTGGGTTACCAAGGGCTTAGACCTCGCTTTGCATCACTCAGGGAAGCTAATATAGAGGCTTTGGCTGACTTAGTAGGGCAGAAAGGAAATATCACTGGAATATTTCTAAACATAGTTTCATGGAGCAGAAAGCATGGATAGATTTTCAATAGACTTAGGTCCAGACTGCCAGTGTAATAAATTCTTTACAGTTAGCCAAAGCACAGTGAGGATATAAACAAATTTTACTAGGCACAGGCATATTTAGTCAAAATACTATTTGCATGGGTATTGTGGTGATTGAATGAATGAGAACAAATGTATAACCATTTTCTATTTAATTAATACCCACAAGAAGATAAAAGATTATACAGCCCATATATCAATCTTAATTACTCCATTTTAGCCAGAATGTTAAGCTGGACACTGCAGTTAGATGTCTAATAGAAATATAATGACAAATGTGGAGGCTGACACTGTCATATAGTTTGGACAGGAGTAAAATGCCTGAACTGATCTTTATGCTGTTTCTTAACCAGAATTCCAAATGAATTCTGGCATTCCAGAATGCTAATGAGATCAAGTTGGGGTACACAACATAAGTGAACATAAAATGTACCAACAAATTAGTCAGGATGCACAGGCCAGAGAATTTGGCTAGTGCCTTAAGCTAAGAGCCTGTCAGAAATTTTTATTGGAAATTTCCATTCCAGGGCCCCTATTATGTAAAAGAAACTCTCTTGGGTAATTTTAAAAATTTGATATAATCTTTTTGACAATATGCCTTTCATGAGTACAAAAAGAAAAGAGAAATTTTAAGGTCACTTTGGTGCACGTGCAAACTTAGTTTACTTCATTATGTTTTCCATGACCAGCAGACAACAGTGTGGACGAGACATGTCTGAAACTTAATGAAAAAGCTGCTTTGATTTACTCTGGGACATAAGGGACAGAGCACATTTTGTCAGTTGAAGCCAAGGGATGAAAGTCGATATGACTCAGTTTTAGATGAGTCATAGCTTCTCTGTCCTTCAATTTACCCACCTGTAAAATGGAAGTAAAGGAGAATGGCAAAAATACTAGTTTGTGAAGATTTGAACAGTGTTTAAGTAACTGTGTGTTTTAAGTTTGTTGCATTGAAAATGGCAAGGATTTCCATTAATGCAAAAGTACTGCCAGTGGTGGTGCTTGCTAAGAACTTTATCAGCAGTTAACAGTATTGTGTTCCCATAGGAGGGCCTCCCTGTAGAAAAGGTATCTTTTTTTAAGTCAGTGGCCTAGAGCAGGCTATTTAGTCCTGAGTTTATCTACCCATTTACTGGTCCCATCTTATCATTAATGAGTTTCAAAACCATTCCAAAAATAGGGAGCAATTAATGGAGCCCATTAGGAAATCTCTCAGAAACCTTGATGCTTATGATGGATATCTCATCAAATATGACTAAAGCATACTTCACTATGAAACTCATGATGTCGTTTTGTACTAAGGTACTGTGTCACTGGCCTTGGACATCCAGCTTCCAAGGTTTTCTTTTAGTTAGTATATTCACACAGACTTCCCATTAGCTGATAGTTGGAGCTGAATTAGTTGAAGAAAATAACAATTCTGTGTGCAGTTTAGAAAAATATTACTTGGAAAATATATTTTCATTCATCTAGATTATGCAAGGTTGAAATAGGCCAGTCACACGAATCAAAACAAAATGTTTTGATAGGTAACATTTTGAATCAGTTGTCACCTTGTTCATGAGATGGATGGGCAGTAGAGAGGGTAGAGAATGAATCCTATTTATAAGGCATATTGCAGGGCACTTTCCTCAAATTATGCAGGACTTGAGACATGTTCTCAGAGACAAACTTAAAAATAAAAGAAAAAAAATCAGTTCTGAGCATTGCAGGTAATATTCCCAAACTCTAATTAAATCTTTGTTCTCCCCTATCAGACCTTTTCATAATGTCCAACAAAATGAGTTTCCCAAATTTCCTTGCTAATTAAGGAATTTTCCAATAAAGTCTGCTTTGATTTTAGACAAGTTGAATGGCAGGTCTGCTGGAGCCTACAGGGTAGAAGACATTGTTCCTACATGAGAAAGAAGCTGATCTCTTGCCTCAGCATTATCTGATTCAGGCACAAAATAATAATCTCAATAGTGTGAAGGGCGGTGGTTACTCCCTGATGCAAAAAAAATTCCCTGGAAGGGACCAACCTGAGAACAGATACAGTCAAATGACATTGAGGGTTTTAGATTAACATCAGTGAAATTTATGTTCTTGTTACTTAAAATCTTGTTTTCTCATGAAGATGGGAATGACTGATACATAATGCCTAATGAGGAAGATTGTTCATTATTGCCATCTGCATTTGACAAGCTTTCAAAGCCACTCTTGAGATTTCTAAACACCTCTGTGCTCTCAACAGAAAAGCAAAGTTATGTGTGAAGGAGAACATTTTAAATTATTATTTCAGTTCTATATTTATTTTTTAAACTTTATGCTTAAACAGGAGAGCTTTCTATTGAGGAAAATACAGTTACTGCTACTCAAAATAGTGATGCCTTCTTTCTGTATCCTTCTGGTAGGTAGGCTTAATTCCATAGCTAGGTTGCTGGAGGATTGAGGGGTATTTTAGAAATCATTTACAATTAATGCACAAACCTGGCCCAGGTTAGGTTCTTATTTATCAGTCTCAGATTTTCAAACTTCACCACAGTTATCAGTCCCCTGTAGGGCACGAAATTGTCCCCATCAGCTTCTTTCATGAATTCATCCAGCCCCTTCTGACACACACATCCTTCTGCTGCATTCAGGTGGAGTTCTCCTTTGAAGTGTTTATTTTTGCACCACATTTGAGTAAGTACATTTTATTTTTTCAGGCCCTAAGGTTCATGGTTTGGATCAGTCAAAAATAAAAACTTTCTATTATAGCTTCACTGTAGGTGTGTTTTATATCCCACTGTGCCACAAGTAAAAATTAAAAACCCTGCTTAACTTTAACTTCACAGCATTATAGAGACATTATACAAATACAGAATTACTCAAATCCCCAAAGCGCACTGTGAACTAAATTAGTGATTTGAAGTTCTCCCATTTAACGTTAAGTATCTTTCGAATATTGAAGGTACCAGCTGAATGCACTCAGTGATAGTTTTTTGAGCGCTGTTCTTAATTTCTGCATATTATGAAGTTTTCACTACATTTTTATCAGTTGTTCCTTTTCTTTAGCTCAGCAATATAATACAGTAATTTAAATTATTCACTAGCATGTAACCACTTTACATTAAAAGATACTAATGATAACACTTCCGACTTATTAAGGAAACGTTTCTTTCCCTTCATAGTCTCAGTGCTGTACATGTTAGATTTAGAGCCTGTTCCAAGTGAGCAGTTATCTCACATTGAATCCTTAAGTTGCAGGACTTAATATGAACAAATTTACATGTAATTTCTCAATATAACTCCGTTGAAATGATTGTGTAATTCAGTGTAACTACATAAAAATGAAAATATAGCTGCTTCCCAATTACATAATGGTTACAGGGTAGTCAGTGTTTCAGTGTAAGATGTAATTGATTCTTAATTATTCTATCCTGGAAGAAAGACCACTGCTTGTAATTTCATTAAGGTGATAACAAATCACTCTGCAGGGGAAAAGAATCAGCCACATGTATACATGCTTATTTTATGTTTTCTGAAAGTACCACTTTTTCATTGTGTCTGTTTCAGGTGTGGTTTGTAGAATAGTACTCTGTTTTGAAGATGCAGCAGTATCAACACCAGAAAAGGAGTTTCAGGGCTATTGCCATAGTGGTTTGTTGTTTTGGTTGGGTTTTTTTTTGGTTGGTTGTTGGTTGGTCGGGGTTTTTTTTGCTTGATATGCACCTACTTACTGTCACAGAAGCAATTAGAAGATAAAGCAGTACTATTAGGCAAGTTATTTCAGGAGAAATAACAATGTGCAATAAAAGCAAATAGGCAGCTTTTCTAGCGAGAGTTCAATCTTATCAATTACAAACTCATTCAGCAAACAGAATTGGGCTACCCATACTACTGTCTATCAATTCATTGTTTTTCCCTGGCCCCCAAGACACTTCCTCTTCTCTGTCCAGTGAGGACTTGTGCAACCTTCTTGTCCCCAGCTCCTGCGGGGGACCCTGCTCCCTCCTCCCTATGGTCAGGGCAGATGGGGCAGAGCACCCAAGGGCACAGCTGCAGCTGTGGTGTCAAGGTGGTCTGGCCGCTGTCCAAGTCAGGGATCTTGCATTATTTAGGTTTTGATAGAAGTGGAGAGTCAAGCATAATGGAGCTGGCCTGGCTGGTACTAGATGGGGAGCTTCCTGCAGAAGGGTAGTTTTCCCTTGATCTTCACCACCATCTTCAGGGTGTTTCATTCAATTAACATTATAAATGGGAACCTTAGATCCAAGGGGTAAAATTATTCTCCATGGTGGAAGCTTGGTCATGTCTGAGGATACCTTTTGCAATGCTTAGAATAGCATAAAAAATATTTTCTCTGTTTTTCTTTGGTCTACACTGAAAATGCAAATATGGCCACGGTGCACACCTTTTGATGTCCCATAGTAACTGTTGTCAATAGGATAATTCAACTATGTACACTGTTCAGATTACAGGACTTTTATTCAAATGGAAAGTTTCATTTTGACTGTACAGCCAGGTTTCTGTCCTTTTACTTCCACATCAGAAAATAATTGTAAAGGTCACCAGTACGAGGTTAACATAAGAGAGTTGTCAGGTGAAACACTGTTCCACGGAAATTAAATACCTTTAAGCAATAAGTGAACATCCTCAAGGAGAAGTGGCCTTCATGGATGGTTGCCTAGTGATCAGATCATCCAGTGCAAGGCTGACTGACTGGCAGCTCACATCTGGAAGGCTGTAAAAAGTCAAGGATTTTTCTGGCTTGGGACAGGGACCTGCATTGGAAGTGCCTTCATTAGCTCAAAGTGATGCCTTTTTGGGGGTATGGGACCCCATCCCATCTACATATAGAAACTCCTATAAGGACTCTCTGAATCTGGCCAAGGCAATGGTGGTGGTGGGCACTATGCCTAGAACAGTTTTTCCTCATTTTTTCTACCTTTTTCATTTACATAAATTGAGAGATTGACTGCAAAATTTGTTTCAGACCATAGTTAAACCCCTGCTGTAATTCATGCATAAATCGTGCTGCTGCTTAAACATGTGATTTGCAATGGTCTCCACACAAAACCACATGTGCATAAGAAAGAGGGAGAGATTAAGTAGAAGGGAGAGGTCCAAAGTGATTTTTATTGGGGTGGGAAGGGCAGGATTTGGAGTTGGAGGTCATGTTGCAGGCAAAAGTGACTGTGTACCTAAGGTCTCATTGTGTTAGCACATACATTGTGACCCCAAAAAGGCAAACCATAAAACTCCAAATACCCAGGTGAGTTGCGTTCACAGAAATGTATGTGTTTTGCAGAGGATGGGCATTTGACTGTGGTCCTAGTTTATAAAATAAACTGGAAGGTCATCTGCATCAAGAGTGACCCTGGTGGTCACCACGCAGGGGCACTGACCGCGCTCTGTTTAAACTCCTGGGAGTTAAAATGCTTTTATTTTCTTTCAAAGGAGCTTAACTTCAAAGAAGAAGTTAAATGACCTGAAAGTTATTAAATGATGTTTTATTTTGGGTTGAACAAAATGTTTTAGGTTGACCATATGTTAACCCTTTTTTCTTTTCTCTTCTGGAAAGTAAAACAGCCTTACCCCAATATATTAGCATACTTTTCTAAGCAGGGTCTGCAACTATATTTCGATGATCTAGAATTACATTTACTATGAGATTTAGAATTGTAGAGTCGCAGAATGGTTTGGGTTGGAAGGGGCCTTTAAAGATCATCTAGTCCAACCCCTCTGCCATGGGCAGGGACAACTTTCACTAGACCAGGTTGCTCAAAGCCCCATCCAGCCTGGCCTTGAACACTTCTGATGATGGGGCATCCACAGTTTCTCTGAGAAACCTGTGCCAGTGTCTCACCACCCTTATCGTAAAAAATTTCCTCCTTACATCTAATCTAAATCTACCGTCTTTTAGTTTAAAACGATTACGCCTTGTCCTGTCACTACAGGTCCTGGTAAAAATCATCTCTCTGCCTTTCTTGTAAGTCCCCTTTATATATTGAAAAGCCACAATAATGTCTCCCCACAGCCTTCTCTTCTCCAGGCTGAACAACCCCAACTTTCTCAGCCTGTCCTTGTAGGAGAGGTGTTCTACTCTCTGATTATTTTCATGGTCATCCTCTGAACCCACTCTAACAGGTCCATGTCCTTCTTGTGTTGGGGGCACCAGAGCTGGATGTGGTACTTCAGGTAGGGTACTTGGAGAATTTGGTAAAATATTTTAAGGACAAAGGTGCACTGACCTTGCTTTATAATTGTAGGTATCAAATGTTCCTTTGGCAGAGCTGTCTGCAGAAACTGGCAGTGACTTTGTATTCTAGTTAGATCAATGCAGACTGTTAGACAAGTTTCAGTCATGCTTTGTTATCTCACGTGTATTTCCTTTTTGTTTTTATTCTTTGATACTTTACTTTAGCAGCTTAAGCCAAAACATTTTCACTCATTCAGATGATATCTGTACTTTCTTTGCATGTACAAAAGAATCACAAAATTAAGCAAAAACAACTGTTGCACAATGTCCATCAAATTATTTTGGTTGTACAACAACTTCATAAGTTGTACTGCCAGAAAAAATAATAACACCAAAGAGAGATGAAAAAAACCCTCTATTTACCTAACTGAAGTGTAGAAATCTGAAGCCTTGTCATCTGAGATATGACTTTCTTTGCCCATGTGAAAGCTCGTGGAGCTGCCAAATCTGAATATTCAATGAAATTTCCACTTGGTACTTCACAGAACAAGACTACAGCTGTAAACTTACTTTCATCCCGCAGTGACTATGCTTGCCCTCTTACTATCCCAGTTCAGTCTTCAGATATCTGTTGCCCTCTCATCATGATAGTCCATCTCCTGAATCTCTTATCATGTTTTTGATTCCTGATGCTTATTTCTTCAAGATATCTTGAATCACTTCTAGACCTGATCTGACATGACTGCAGATACATGGTGATGGTATTGAGTGCCAGACCTGCATGATTGATGATAACACATTTCTTGCTGTCAGTTCACTGGCATCTTTTAAGGCTGGCAGAAGTTTTCCAAGGAGCAGGCAAGTTGTGCCATCTCGCTGTGTTGCTGGTCACTCACCAGAGTGACAAAACATGCCAATAAGCATCCCCTGCTAGCAGCTTTCAAAAGAGGAGTGATTATCTACAGGGAAATGAGATGAGGGCATCGCATGACAAAGCATATGCACAGATACAAGTCTGTAGTGATTCTTCTTTATCATTCTTGTTACATTAGAATTAGATCTGGAGAAAAAGCTCTGGCTATCCTGAGCTATAAAGTACTGTGACTTTGAGGTCTGGTACATTTTAATATTTTCAAGTTGTTATCTAGAGACTAGAAGGACAAGACTTTTTCGGTAGTTTCAAATTTCTTCTGTAATTTTTCCCTGACAGTGCAACTCAGGCAGCTGATGAACAGCAATTCGCTGAGTTAGGCCTTTTGCCACGTACCGTTTATATCCCTGAGTGGTGGAGAGTACCACATGAGGCAGAAAACGGGCTTAGAGCAGCTCAGAGTTGGGATGGGAAGGCTAAGTCCCTTGGGGACTTTGTGGTGGTAACAACCGAAATAACCTCTCAAAATACATTGCTTCCTGCCACCTCTCCTCTGGCCATCGCAGAGTCATGGCAGGTGTCAGAAAGTGGGCAGAAGGAGGGTGGGGGGAGAAAGTGGCTGGAGGAAGAGTGCTGCACCAGTGCGGAGACTGTTGGCTGTCAAACACACTCTAGTTGTATGAATGCCTGCTGTGCAAAACTTTGGTCACACATCCACTGGCATCAAGGGAAAGATGAAGATTTAACTCAAGGGCAGCTTGGTTTGACAGTGACCAAATGTACAAGTAGGTGATAGCAGCTCAGCAGGCTGTGCAAAAGATCGTTACCTTGTATTGGATGTGCGATGGATAGGTATCAAAACCACCATTGCCGCAATTAGAGCTAACTGTGTTTTTGTGGGCAAACTCGTTGGGGGATCACAAACTGCAGTAGGTCTTGTGCCTGCGTTACTGGTGTCACCCCAAGGGCAGTGCTCCCGTGTTACACCTGCGCTGTGAGGGGAGGTGGAGAAGGGCTCAGTTTCTTGTTCTGTCGTGTTAACATGCAAGCAGTCAGTTGTCAGACAAACTGAAGGAATGAACGTCCCTTCATTCCAGAAAGCTTGAAATGTATAAACAGTATAAAATCATATATTGTATCTGAAGAGTCATGCTTTTTTAAACACATATTCAAGAGCAGTCCTTTTATTTCTGGGTGTGTGTGTGTGTTCATTTTTGGATAGGTGCCCAGATCAGTTAAAATAATTTTGTCCTTTATTTGCATTTTTGTACAATTTATTGCTTATCAAAATATTTTCTCATTTAGCTAAAAACAGTGGATAAAAATCTACATTTAAAATTATGGAAGTCATAGTGACTGTAATTGTATTTTCTGGTTTAAGCATTTATGAATCATACATAATAATTTATCCAGGACATAATCAGTGTAGGGCAGATATCTGTCACAACCTTTCAGATTCAATACTTTTTACAGCCGCTTTGCACTCGTGGTCACATATTTCAGTGCTTCTCTACCCTATACACCATACCAAATGAGCACATAGGCAAATAATCAATATTTGGCCATTAAAATGCAGAAAGTGATTTCAGCTGAAAATTGTTCATGAATTTGAGACCCATTTTTTAAAAAAATAACCCTGTTATTTTAACTTCTTCATAATAACTTCTTCACTTTGTGGGGAACTGGTACAATCTAAAGGAGTAATGAGCATTTCTCACTGTCTGCTGCTGCANCCAGCCCCCATCTGCTGACAGTTAAAAGCCGCCCACAAAGTCCCTGTATCTGATGTACACATAGCGCTACACGTGTGTCAGGTGCCATGTAAGATGCAGGCCACAGTGAGCAAGTGGTTTTAAGCGTTTTGCCATTCACTCCTTCAATAGGTGAGACTGGGAGGGTTTTGTGAGCTCTCAGCACAGAGGAGGGGGCTGGTGAAGCAGTGCTCCTGTGCACAGAGGGAGGAAGCCAGTGGGGTACAGGCGGCTGTCTGAAAAGCCCGAACTGTTTGTGGTTGATCATTTCAGCCTAGTGGCTGCCAGCTGGGGACAGGGCGCTGAGAAAGAGAGGAACATCTGCATGTCTCTGAGCATTGTCCTCTGCGTTATTTGAACCTGAGCTTGAATTCGGAGCAGCACTAGTAAGACCTGTGTTCCACTTAGTGCTGTGGGAACACAAAACAAGGCAAACACTGTGCATTGGAAACTTTTAATTTTTATGATGATACTAATTTTTTAAGTCATATAAATTAGTATAGTAGGAGTTAGTTTGGAGACAGGAAAAACAGTTCAGAACAAAATCTTTGAGTCATGTGCTCCTTTTTGCTCTGTTCTGTTGTGGACGCTATTTTTTTTTCCTCTTTTAAATATATTTTAGTAGGAGAAATTCAAACGTGACAGCAAGGCTGCAAGAGCACATAGGGGTTAGCAGGAGCTGTAACTTTTCTGACTGTATTTGTTTAAGTTTAATTCAGCTGTAGCATACACTATATATTATAGATAAACAGAGGCTTTACTTCACTATCACAAGCTGCCAATTCCACCTGTCATGTACTTCATAGTTTTTATGTGCTTTATCTCAATTAAGTTCCATCTCTAGAGCACACTGCTGCATATTACTGATCCACTAATGAAGCAATAGCTATATGGCATATCTTTCTGATTCCAGCAAACACAGAATAAGCACAAGTCAAACATTCCCTTGACAAATTCTATGAGCCAGGCTTTCATTTCTAGCCAGAAAATAATCAGTTTAGCTAAGATGAGGGGCATCTAGGTTACTATACATCTCAGCTCTGAGACTTCGTTGGTCTTGTTTGATTTGCTGGTAGAATAACTCCAAATGCCAAAGGAATCGAGGAGCTCTTCTGGCAGGTGGGACCCTCTAGGGCTCATGAGAGACCAGAAGGTGCAGGAATGGTCCCTGCCAGGACGGTTTGCCCCAGGCCCTATGGAGAGCCAAAAAGTGGCTTCCTGCAGGTAGCGCAGCCCATGTCCAAGGCAGGAGGAAGGTGAGGAGAATGGTGATATGCTGGTAACACACACTCTGGCATTGGACATTGAATTCAAGGTTGGCTGGAAGAAAGATGATGGCATTAGAAGGAAAGTTTCCAACAAGACTTTCTTTTGCTGTTCTCTGCTTCCAGC
>VZTV01060219.1:316-20869 GCA_013400875.1 Anhinga rufa
TGGTAGCTTCAGCGCAGTTACTCCTGCCCTGCATTCACACCATTGCCTGCCAAAGCAGCATTAGTACTCTGTGAAGCTTTGGTCCTGGCTCCACAGCCTTCCTCCACATAGAGCACTACCCAGTTCAAGCTCTCCAGAGCTTCATGTGCTGTGCTACGCTTCTTGATTTTGGTAGCTTCCCTACCTCTGCAGTATCAGCTAGTAATATTCATGTAGTAGCACAGAGGGACAGGAAAGGAGCAAGTGATGCATTTTAGCAGCCCAGCTTTGCCTGTATCGGTTCCAACCCGTCTGTTTGTATACACGGAATGTCTGTGTGTATACACAGAAATGCGTGTGTGCGCACACACACACATGCACAAGTCACTGGAAACGTTAAGCCTCCAAAACCCACTCCAGTCTGAGGGTGGGACTATCTCTGGATGGGCAGTGGCAGGATGGGAGTAGAACATCTGTTTTCTGCTTCCTATTAAGATTCATTGAGATTCCATGACAATTAATTCAATGACATTAAGATTCAATGACAAACTGTGCCCTCCTTTCCTCCTACTCTCCTTGCATATAAACCAGGTTTTAGATCAACTCTTTCAGCAAGGGCTGCCTTGATCCCTGTAGGGACTGATCTGGTACTCCTCTGTGTAGAGTCAAAATACAAGCCACAACCCGAGATGTCAACTCTTGTTGCTCACGCTTTGGTTATCCTGTCATCCAGCTGCTCGTTCGACGTGTTCAGGATGCCGTGCGTCTGAAGGCCTTGGCCTGACTTGTTAGTAAAGGTTCCCTCCAAAACGAAGCCATTGGCAAAGGACAGCTTTCCCTGCATTGGAGAAATAAAGGGTTATTCTGCCAAGATCTCATTAGAGAGAGGAAACAAGCTGGACTGAGATCTCAAATTCTCTTTTCAACAGAGCCAGCTCCTGAAACGGTGACTAAGAACAACTTCCAGCACGGAGGGGCACATTTTCAGTATCCAAAGCAATAGTGTTATTAAGGTGGCAGTCAGCGGCAACAACACATCCTTGCTATTGAATGGCACATCGGGTTCTGGAGGGGAAAGACCGCCATGATCGCAGAGTAAAACATTTGCCTTAAGCTTTACAAATAACCAAATCTTCTTTGAGTTATAAAATTTTCTGGCTTAAATTAGTTATTTCTAACCTAGAGTAAAGACATAAAACTTCAATATCTCCCCTGTTTTTCCTCTGCCTGTTAAAACCACAGGCAAGTTTGGCCTCACAGGTAGGGGGAATCATATAATATTCACTATAAACACTTTCAAAATGTTTGCTGCTACCAAGACAAACCTTAAATTCTCTGAAGCAAATACAGAAGACATGCAGTAGCTTGACTCAAACTTAGAGGTTTTAACTAAATCAAATCCAAAGCCAAACAATATTGTAACTAGTCTGGCTTTGAATATGAGCCTGAAATCCTCATTGCTAATAGCAGGAGGCACTCCATCTTTAGATAAAAAACAGATTTTACTAGACTAATTCCTCAAACTAAACATTAATTTTGGAGGGAGCAGTATCTAAGCACTATAATCAGTCTCTGCAAAATCCACCCCCAGTCTCCTGGCTGAAGAAGATGGTGTCAAACTCTTCCTCCCATGACAAATCAGTAAATGACAGATCTCATTTGTAATCATTACCAAATGTCTATTTTGACACCCTCTCAGTCTGATACAACAACACACTTCCTGCCAGACTCATCACATATTTCTGTAACAAGCTGGAGGACTAGTTTTCCCTTTAACAGGGCACTTTATGAGTGGTTTGACCAGATATTTCTGTCAAAGATCAACTACAAAACGTTGAACCTATCAGTGCAGTGTTCAGATTGCAAAATTAAGTTTCCAAGATCCCCCAGCTATGTTAACATCTCGGTTACGTCAGCGTAGTGCTGGTACTGCAACTCTGGTTTATACATCATTTCCTGTGCTCCCAACCACCACAAAGGCTAAAACGTTTGTTCTAAGAATACAAAAGCATCCCAACTGCAGCTGCGAAGCACAGCCAAAAATGTCCTGCAACCAACAAAAAAGCGCCCCAAACCCCTCAGTGTGAACAAAACAGTAAAAACCAAAACAGTGCACAAAGCCCCCAGCTGCATGAAGTCTCTCAGCCGCAGCCTTCCTTCTGCGAATGAGACTGATGATAGGGAAAAAAAAATAAAGTTCTTTTCTATATGACTGGGGGAAGTGGAGCAGGAGGGTATGAACTTTGAAGGTGAATCCGTCAGCCCTTCTGGAAAGCAAGCAACTGTATAGAAAGGTTGAGATGAAGGAAGTGCTCACCTTTCCAACAAATGTTAGATCTTCTGTGAAGTTCCCTTCATAGACAGAGTCATCTTCCAAGAGCAGAATCCCAGAACCCTTTATTTGAAAGCAGAAGTAGTGAATTCATGACATTAATTTCCTACCTACTTAAGTTCATCCAGAAACAGCCACTGGCTTGGAATATTTATGGGCTGTCAATTCCGAGAAGCTTTTTTGAAAGCCCAACATAGCATTGCAATGCTCAAGAGAAAAGCAAGGAGGTGCTCTTAAGATAACCCATCCGGCATCACTGCACAGAGGGGAAGTACCGGGCAGTCAGGAGGTTTTAAACAACAACACTGTTACATTCATTTCCCTAGAAGAAGGAACAAACTAAGAATGGTGACCAAGAGTTGCCTTATGGGTCAAACTTGTGGTCCTCCCTATCCTATGACCTTTCGGTGATTGTCACCAGTTGTGTCATTCTTTGCAAGACGATGAAGAGAAAAGAGGAAGGCGGCTGCTGTGCAGAATTAGCTTTGTCCCTTGCTGTGCAGTCAACGGGGCTTTTATATGCTGCTCCTAAGCATTCATAAAATGACTCGTTCCATTACCTCCCAACTCCCGCGGCTGCTTACAGTAGCACACATTTCGTAGAATCATAGAATCATTTAGGTTGGAAAAGACCTTTAAGAAAGAGCACCAAGATGCAGAATGGACACAGGATAATTTATAACAATGGGGGAAGATTATTCTTGTTGGGGCTTAGCCCACGGTTTGGGCCCGAAGGTTTATATGTACCCATACCAGCCAGAAAATGTGGTCACTTTTAGAGCTGTAACACATTTTCCGCTGGAATGGTTTTCTTGATGGAAAGCACCCTTTCTGGCAAAAATAAAAGGTTTCCAAGGGAAGCTTCTTGGCCATACCAATTTTCCACTAGGAAAACTGAAGTGACTGCTCCCCACCCGGAAGCCTTGTGAAGTTATAGGAGCCTTTGGCAGCTGGCAGACCAAAAGACAGCTTTATTTTGGTTCCCCGCAGATGGAGTTTTTATGGAAAGCCCTTCCAACAAAGTTTCCATGCTAAACATTTTCTCCTAATTTGGTGAGTGGGGAAGGGGTTGTTTGTTTTTTTAAGTGCGTATTTTTCATGAGAAGAAATGCTTTTATTTCCAAGCCAGTTCTAACGATGCCAATCCCTTTTGCTTTCCCAACCAACAGCTACACTTTCAATGAACTGGACAGCCAACTTGCCATAGGTAAGCTCACATTGGAAAGGTAAAGACTTAATGATCTCAAAGATAGACGCAGTATCATATGTAACTGCACAGCACTTCACATACGAATTCTAAAATGAGGTCTGTAATTGTGACCTGATAATCAGTCGAACAGCCAGACCTAGAATATGCCTTAGCACGAGCAAGGAGAAGCGACAGTCTCACATCTAGTTCCTACCTGCACCTCAGGAAGGTGATAAGAAACAAAACTTCACCTAGGCCTTGTTCTTCAAAAACATTATTGTGCTAAAATATCAATGCTTAAGTTTTCTTGCTTTCTATTTTCCCTCAAAGATTAATTATGAAGTGAAATCTTAATCTTGCCCTTGATGGGGAATTCCATGCCCCACCGATCTAGAAAGTTCACTGAAAATGGGTACTCACCACCATTTTATCGGCGTGAAACGTTCTTTGATAGCAGATACCCGACTGGGTTACTACAATGCCTTGTCCATGTTTGTGATCATCGACCCATGTCCCTATGTACCTCTCCCCTCTGGAATGCAACAGAAAACAAATTATTTTTTTTCCCCATTTTAATACTTCTTTGTCAATTTGATGTATCACTGAGACTAGTTTTACCTGATATAATGCTTTATGCAGCACAAGTGCCAGATGTACTGCACAAACTCAATTCATATAATGCTTCCCCAGGACTTCAAGCCTCACAGCAGAGGTTGAACACATCTCCCCTTCATCCCCAAGTCCCCCCATCAAAACATGAAGCTTTACCCCTGACAACAGAAGGACAAAACTGTCAAGCACCTAAAGCCAGCTCTGATCTATACCACCTTTACCTATCTTTGTCTTCCCAGACTCCATATCCATTCTTCTTGTCATTTTCCCACTGTCCTGTGTATTTAAATGGATGCTCAGCTGAGAGGTTCTCCAGTATCCCAAATCCTTGACGCACATTGTCTTTGAAGTAACCTTTGTAGACCATATCATTCCCATACCTGCAGGGAGAGACACAGACAGAATTTAAGACTATGACTATTTGACAGCTAGTATTGGAGTAGGAAGGCAGAACGGCGAGTTGATTAGGCTCATCTGCCTGCTAAATATTCCAGTGTTTGACTGATAGATCTAGAGCCTGTAGTCGTTCACTATTAGGAATATGCATCACCCAAGCTCGTCACTCCACAGTTAGCTTTCAACATTATCTAAGGACTCAATGCTTAGTCTGGCAATTGTCCTGGGAGAGGCCACTTGGTCCTTGACCTCTCACCAGCCAGGTCACAGCAACCACTGGTTGATTCAGAGTGGGAGTAGACCAGATCAAGCAAGAAGCCAGATCTGCCTTCACCTTTCTACGCTCGCCAACCACCCCTTCTCCTGGGCTCATCCCCCTGGGAAACGTTCCCCTTAGCTCTGCCCATGCTGGCCATCAGATCTTCACTGCTACAACAGAGAAAGCACTTATGCTAAGCAGAGCTATTATCTATAATTATCAGCGTGCTCTCACATTTGACACTAGAGACACTATTGCAACACTGCTCAGTTGGCTCCAAGTTCTTCTGTATGTCCTGTACTCTGAGCTTGATTCCTAAATAAGGAGCACAACAAGCAGGTTGTAGGAAGAAAGACGGCCTATCCCATAGTAAGCAGCTGGAAAGCTGGACTACGTGCTTTCCTCTGCCACAGATGGCTCAGTGAAAGCAGGGGTAAGCACATGCAGTAACAACGGGCAGTCCAGTCTTCACATTGGCCAACCCGTTTGGCTACAAGCCATGCGTGACCTAAGCAAAAATGAAGGATGCTGTTGCACTCACTGCTACATAAACAAAGCAAGCTGGCCCTGTCCACTTAACCCCATACGGTGGGTAAGGCAGGGACACCACCCTGTGCCCACAGTGCTTTACCGACTGGCCTCCGTCCAAATTCCCAGCAGCGTTTTGAGACACGGGTGTGCAAATGACTGTTTCCAGAAGCATTTTGATGAGGAAAAAAAGAAAAACTTTGACTCCATTTCTTAACTTAAGCTCTGGGCTTAAGCTCAGAATTTGAGCAAGCGAAAAAAAAAAAAAAAAAGCCAGCTGGGGGAATGAGCCCCCTTCCACAGTTCAGGATGACAGCTATGACTCCGCGACCAACGGTCCCATCCGCCATTAAGGAACTACGCTATGCAAGAGTTAGTCCAGATAGCATGGCCAGGGGAGGCAGAGCGCGGTGTGCTCCATCGTCTGTCCTGGGCTGTTAGCACACCACTGCTCTCTGCTCTGCAACCACAAGCGTGAATGCAAAATTATACCCTCCCCTATAGGGCACAGAGAATGCTACATCGGGTAGTTGCCATGGTCGTAGGTTGCAGAGAAGCTCTTTCTATCCTAATGCTCAGGAGACTCAAGGCTCGTGAAGAAGCCACACTGCCCATCTCCAAAGCACAAGCTGCGCTTGTTCAGCCTGGAGAAGAGAAGGCTGAGGGGGATCTCCTCAGGGCTTATCAGTATCTGAAGGGCGGGGGTCAGGAGGGTGGGACTGGGCTCTTCTCAGCGGTGCCCGACAACAGGACAAGGGGCACCGGGCACAAGCTGGAACACGGGAAGTTCCACTGAAATCTGAGGCAAAACCCCTTTGCTGTGCGGGTGCCCGAGCAGCGGCCCAGGCTGCCCAGAGAGGCTGTGGAGTCTCCTTCCCTGGAGCCATTCCCACCCCGCCTGGACGCGGTCCTGTGCCCCTGCTCTGGGGGTGCTGCTCACGCAGGGGGCTGGATGAGGGCATCCCCAGAGGTCCCTTCCAGCCCCCACCATTCCGGGATTCTGGTGCCTGAATTACCTCGGGCTTTACACTGTGACCGAGCCTTCCACAGTGAGGTGGGAACATTGCACCCTTTAAACATGTGGAGTCCCCTTTTTCCCCAGAGTCTGTCTTTCGGTTTTACTTACTCACAGATTCCATAGCCTCTCATCTTGCCCTCGTACCAGTGGCACTTATAGCAGTCATACCGGTCTTCAGATCGGCGTGGGACGAGGCATATTCCAAACCTACAGGGTGCATATAGTCAGCATGGGAAAAGGTGACTTCGTTGTACTGGATGAAGTTTCAAAACTAAGGACCTTCCAGATTCCCAAACTGATCACCTCTACCTCTAACACTATTTCTAGGTGTCAATGGACTGGATCCAAGGAAGATCTCATCTCCTTGTGAGCTGCAGTCGCAGTTTCTCATTAATCCTTCTACAGAGCTACTTTCAGTGTTGCTGGATTTTTTCCCCTCTCTACGCCTTCCCCAGTTCAGGAGCTGAGTTAGAATACCAAAGCAATTGCTTTGGTCCAAATGAAAAGTTTTCTTAATCCCAACACAAAGTATCTGAGACATTTTTTCCCTGTAAAAATCTAACCTATTCTAGAACTCATGTAGAAATGAGAAACCCAGAGGTCTTATTTTCAAAAGTTTTAGAACAATAATGTTTGAATTTCATAGCATGGTTTCTGTACCCTGAAAACTCCTCATTTCAGAGAGGTTTCTAAAGATATCTAAAACTAACTTTTCCAAGGTATTTCGTATTAACAAATTCCCCTAGATTTAGAGATCAGGGTTCAGATTCATCCAGCTGAATGGAGATGTTTACATCTGAACAGCTCATATGCGCACACTCCAGGTTACAACCTACTCAAGCTTGAGCCAGGTGTCTTTTTAGACAGGTCGGATGAATTAGCCTGTAACTGTGAACAGAGTCTCCCTAACATTACGCCGGTGTCCCTGTACCTCTGGGAGGTACCATTTCTTAGTTTATTTTGAGAGTAAGAAACACCCTGGGTTTTAAGGCTTACCCATGCTCCAAGCCCTCTTTGAAGTCTCCAACATGGTTGCGTCCATCACGCCACTTCAGGGTCCCCCTGCAATTTGAAGCAAGCATTACACAAGGGAGATCACCAGCGACAGCCACAGCTGTAACAGAAGGAATCAAGGCACAACTCGAAATGGCTAACATCAAAACATTTCCTCTGGGGACAGAGACACAGATGTTCCCCAGGCACCTCTGAGACCTTGGCTTGCAAGGTAAGGATTTAATACCATAATGTTTTCATGCCCTGGAATGAGCGGGAAGAATCCTCTTCCAAGTTCCCTAATCTCAGAAGCATTTTGTAGAGTTGCTGGGTCATCCATTTAGGCCCTTGCACATGATCCTTTTGTAATTGCAGTGAAGCATGTGATTAAGCCAGCTGAAGTTCCAGCACGGCACATCCCCGTAGACAACGTAATGACACCACGGTCCAGAAATCATTGTGCCAGGCACTATGAAAACAGGAGACAAGCACTGGCCTAAAGGGATCACATCTTTCCCTCTGTTTTGTGTAGGGTTCTAGAAATGATTACACGAGTTAACAACGCAACAGCCAGACTGGAATGGTCAATGCGATGGTCGAAGTATTGCACAGCCATGCCCATCTCCCACTCCACCACTCCCACTTACTGTTTTGACTCTTGCATCATCCCACACAGCCAGCTCTCCACACATTCCCCAACCAGAGACAACAGAAGATGGTGCAGTACCAAAACCGTGACGCATTTGTTTGACTTTCACCGAGGTTGTTGCTTTAAACACCTACGTGAGACAGGCTCTTTTTCAGGTACTTAAAGGGAAGTGGTCAGATTAATTTTAAGTGGATTTAAAATACATAACTTTTTGCTTCACTAGGATGAACCCTATCAAAGTAGAGCAAACCACAGAGAATGCCTGCCTCAGCCACGGGGATGCTTTAAGCTACTTCTCAGTGGGAGTATCTCCTTCCACCACACCAGGTTATCAGGAGTCCTGGGACAGAACAGTGAAGAATGCAGATGTTTTTTGCTGAAGAGCCCTGATTCACACTGCTGCAGCTTTCAGCCCATGTGCTTTGCCATTCCAGCATCTTGCTCAGAGGTGGACAATCCATCAAGGCCAGCTTTGCCGCTCTGTAATGTTGTATTATAAGCAATTCCCACAGAAGAGCAATTTCAGGAGTGGGAAGGACAGCTTAGTAATTAAGCAACTAAAAGCCCATGCATTAAAAGCACCTGAAATCACTTATTTCTGCCACGAATTTCCTGGGATGCCTCAGTCAAGTCACTTAATCTGAAGCAGCAGAGGTATTTATTAATCTCATTTCTCCAACCCTAAGAGAGAAGGAGACAAAGAGCAAGCAGAGGTGCTTGTCCCTCTCTGTCTGCACACAGTGGTTTTCAGAACTCTGTTAGGAGTGCAGATGCTAGGGAAGGCCGGGATGATGTAAAGGACTGCCTCAGGCATAGTTCTACTCCAAACGCCTACTTAATGCTATTATGAAGCAAGGCACAATCTCTTCCACAGAAGATTCAGGATTAAGCTTTCGGTTTTGGATATTCAGATTATTTTAGGGTTCTTTCAAACCAAATCTCTACATCCTTTTTACTTCAACAGCAACTGTAAACAAACGGTGTAAAACTCAGGAAGTATAAAAGTTCCAAATCAGCCTGTTTTGGTGTCTGAGGAGGTTGGTCATATTTCATGTCTCTCCACAAAAACAGAGACTGTCCTTTATCCTATGTCAAAGAGATTTTGGCTGGGACCATTTAACCTTTGATTTATAGACCTTTCCTTTTTGGCAGAGCTCACTCTTAAACTTCAGTTGCATTTAGTGAACAGTTCTCATGTTCTCAAGAAATGCATTTGAGCATCTTTTGTATTTATGGACTTCTCTCTTTTTGTTTGGTTTCTTTGTTTGTTTTAATTTCCTTTGATAATAACTTGGATATTAAAATATATTTTGATGTATTTTAATAAATAAAACTTTTCCATCACTCAAGCAAAGGGGTTTTGTTGTTCTTTTGTCATCATGATGGTAAGTTTTTATGCCTCAGGCTGAGATCTTGAAAATAAACATTAGCTCAAGTCTAAGTCCTCATTACAGGCATAAGCCAATGCAGCACCTTTAATGTGATCATTACCACATTATTAGGGTTAGCCTCTACAATTTACTGCATAAACAAGTATCACTAGCGAGACACCTGCAATACAACAGATCGTGTGCCAGGACTCATGCTTTGACCAAGCCCTGAAAGCAAGCAAATATCTCCCAGCTGCCCCCTGAATCTGTCCTCAACACCAGATTTCCCTCTGGAAACAAAGTGAGGCAGGAACCAGAGAGGCTGGCACACCCCGGGAGATCACCCGCGCAGAGTCCGTGATCCAGACCCTCAGCATGGGATGGAACACCCCATGCCCACAGCCACTCTGTGGCATCTGGACCTCCACCTGTGCATCCACTGGATCCAAGTAGTGCTACACAAAGACGGCGGGGCCATCCTTGCATGTTCTTGCTTAGGAAAGGGACAAAAAAGGCTCCTTACTTGCCATGTGGCTTTCCCCAGTGCCACTCGCCCTCGTAGGAGGCATTCTTGAACTTGCCCTCCAGCCTGAAGACGTAGGTGAAGAAGCGGCAGGACGGGGGCTCGGTGCCTTCACCAGTCTCACCCCACAGTGGGAAGTCTCGCTTCCCGTTCAGTGCCTGGCGGACAGCCTGGTTCAGCTTCCACTGCCAAACAGCCTGGGGGCAGAGGAAGGGGAGTGCTGGACTAATGAGTGAAGAAAGCAACATAGGTCCCGACAAGAGGTACTTCAGGAGAAGCAGCAAGAAGCTGCTGGGTTCCCATCACTTCTGTGCCATTCAGCTGGCTGGGCTGGTGAGTTATGGCCCATCTACAGCATCAACAAGAGGTGTTATCTTGGGTCCTGCAAGCTGAATACTGCACCGATCCACACTTCCATGCATTTAAAGTCCGGCTCTCACCACCACTAACTGGCCTTGGCACAGGACTGTGCTGATGGGACTGTACTGTCCCAAGCTCTGCAGCGTACACTACAGCCCAGGGCAGACCAGTTCCACCACTTGGATGTTTTACACCTACCATCAACTGTCTAAGCCACCTCTGACCATCTAATGAATCATTGGCTCCACAGAGGAAAAAAAAAAAAAGTCACACTGCTTGTTATTCTGCTTAATTAATTAAAAAAATGGCAAAAATCGCAGAGGAAACACCTCAGTCACATTATTTAAGCAGGTGTAGATCCTCTTATCTGTATTCTGATCAGAAAGGTAAAATCCTGATGCTTAGTGAGATTTCAGCTTCCACTCAATGTTTTGCCCCCACAGCAGAGCTGCCATTCCCCTATTTCAAGGCTTGGTACATGGTATTTCAGGTGGAACAGAAGCACCCTGCCACTGCTAACCTTCATCTGCGGGTCTTTGGCAGAGAGAAAGAACGCTTCTTCTGGGGTTATAATGCGGAGTCCATACCTGTGAAGCAAAAGATATTACAGAGACTATGAAAAACACATTTCTCAGCGAAACAGCAGATCCTGCTCTTCCCATTCCTCTTCAAAATATAATGGTGCTTTTGCAGTCAGCTTTTCTTTCTGAAGAAGTAGTCAACTAGTCAACTCATCTTTGTTCTCTAGGTCTGCAGCCAAAACCATTTTATTACTGATTGATTTCAAGATGTCAGCAAACACAAGCAACACAAGTTCAAGCTGCTCCGCTCCCATGGAAGATGCGTTACAATTACCCGTAGCCCAGAACCAATCCCACTGAGTGGAAAGGAGATCAGACAAAGTTTTAAATTGTCGTCTCAGTTTCACAATCAAGTCGAACACTTGTGTTTTTTTCCCCTCCAAGTGGAAATTTTTCACTTACAGTCCTGGAGCTGATTTCTCCATGCAGTTTTCATCTACCCACACAAGCTTCAGATCAAAACTCTGAAAGCTGTTTCCCTGGAACAAAAAGGACAAGATGCTCCTGTTATTAAAGTATAAACACCACACTTCTCTCTTGCTTTGACAATCTATTGAACAGCAGAGCAAGGCTGGCAGCATGATAAACTCCCTTATTTGTGGTCCACACGTCTATCCTACACTACTATGACAGACCTCGGACACTGAAGAAATGCAGGAGAAAGAAGAAAGTTATTAGTTTAACATTTATAAGCAGTGTGCCATAATGCCATGGCTACAACTAACAGTAACAGACCTTCTCAGATGGCATTTATCCCTACAAGGGTATCTCCCCTGTCCCATGAGAACACTCCCAAATCATCCCTGGCACTCAGTATGCCCTAGTTTTGCTTATGATCTATCTCAGATTTGGACTCCAGGTGGCACAGCCAAGAATGGCCCACAAGTACTAACATTTAAGAAGTCACTATTTTGATCAGTAGCACACCTAACAGAAGAAACTAAAATGGTTGAAATATTTGGTAAAGACTGCATTTAGTATTACATTTCCCTTCCCTGTCTAAAGTCCAGGTACCTACACTACAGAACTGCTGTCTGTAAGGATGTAGTTGACCAAGGTTAGGTACTAGCACTATGGAGTTCACCACGAGTTAATCACTGACGTATCCACCAGATTTGGGGGAACAGGGAAGGGAGGGAGATTCAGATTCCCAGCACCAGAGCCCTCATCGGCAGTCCCCTGCTAGCAGCCCAAGAGAACCAGTTCAATCCCAGTCCAGTTATGTCTCCACAAGCCTCAATAACAGTCATAGCAGCAGATGAGACATAGTGGGCGGGAGCCGTTGACTGAACAGCGATGTCTACAACGAAGATACCTCTGTGTGAGCTGGTTACCCTGTCCTAGTCAATGGAGTTGAGGACATGATTCAACTTATCCTAGTTTTGGCATCTGAAATGGGTCAGATGAACCACACCCAGACAGTGCATGTTCTCTCCCCTGACTATAAAGGGAGCCTGGGGCGCTCGCTCACAGCGAGATCACTACGGCGCTAAGAAATCTACAATGTAAAGTTGGATGAGATAATCACCACCCTATTTCCTCAGGGCTAGACCCTGCAAGCTGCACAGGGCTGCCCAGCATTATCATAAAGGCTCATGTTGGAAGAGCCCGTACGATCTATCAGCTCACAAGGCAGTCATGTGTTTGGACACCTGAGGGGCTGGCGCATGACTAAAGAGCAAGCAGAGAGAGGTGCACATGAAGAGAGCCATGCTAGATTACAGGAGCTGTCAGTCAGAGCAAGCCAAGCTGGACTTAGTTAACATGCTGGAGAACAGCTTTGAACACGTATTATTCATCTAGCTATCCATGGCTGTAGACACTCCCTGTCTGCCCCACGCCCAGGCCCTAAATACCTGAAATAGCCCTAAGAACACCTGCAACTTGTGCTCCCATACCACTAGCAGAGTCAACCGTGAAAGATAATATTTAATCCTATGCATGAGTGTTTACAGTATAACATCTTTGACCCATCATGCCCCCTTTGAATAAGCAAGGAGAGAAATCAACAGATTCATATGCAGGCATGGGCTTGGGCTACTAGAAAGGTGCCTGTGGTGGTTGGATAGTACATATTTACTGGGAAGACTTATGTGGATGCTCCTCCGTTCCTTCTTCATTAGGCTTTCTTTTATTCTCCAGCACAAACCACAGGTGCATGGATCTGAGACAAGGTTTTGCCAACAGCCAAGCTCTGCTGCATTTTCAACATCAAAGAAACCTGAATTTTACTGTCATTTATCCACACTGCCCTTTCAATCCCTCTGAAAGATCGAAGACTCACCTGAATTAGCACAAGGACATCATCGAAGAGCAAGATCCGGTCTGATCGATTTGTGCTGGCAGAGATCGGAAGATTTTTGCTATCTTCCAGCAGCCTCCTTTCAGGTACACAGAGCATGTCCTGCAGAGGGGACCACAGAGGTCGAGATGGTGGATCAAAAGCATCAGGAAATGTCAGGATTTGGTAGAGGACGTACAACTCAAGCCAACAGTCCAGAGACTGTCTGACTCATGGCACAAGTGTAAGACCTCCAAAAGAGCTCCCTTTCAAGCCACTTTCTACATCCATGACTCACTGTGAATTTGTAGCCCAAGGATTTCCATAAGGACTTGGTAAAACAAGCTTCATCCAGGACTTGGCTGATGAAAGACTCCAGCTTCACATATTCCTTGATGGCCCTGGTAACCACGTCCTTTTCAGAGCCCTGATAAAAGAAGGCAGGGCTTGAGCAACACTTTAGGCATGGCTGTGCAGGACATCTACTCTCCGGGCTACAGCTGCAGAAAAGCCCCAGCATTTCTGACTCCAAGGGGCTGATGAGAGTTACCCCTCCAACCCCATTTCCAAGGAAAGCCTCCCAAATCTAGCATTATCTCTGCCACCAGCAGAAGTGTCCAACCTTAGGCCAGTTGCCTGACCCTTTGCAGCTCCTGTATGTGATGAGTAGCTTGTACCATGCTGGAGAGGCCACCGTTCGTTGCTTTGAGAGCTTCAGGTGGGCTGCATTCCGCTGCTGCTGGTTACTACCACCCCAGCTGTCCACTGGAAATCATTTACTTCCAGCCAACTTCGGATTCAATGACACCACCACTAAGCCCCACAAGTCCTGCATAAGATTTTAGCATAA
This sequence comes from Anhinga rufa, assembly GCA_013400875.1. Lineage (NCBI taxonomy): Eukaryota > Metazoa > Chordata > Aves > Suliformes > Anhingidae > Anhinga > Anhinga rufa. The sequence goes on from VZTV01060219.1 coordinate 14,237, forward strand.
GCCCATCAAACAACATCACATAAAGCTTCCTACCTCTTTGAGAACCTCATTCAGCTTGGTAAGGAGCAGTACATATTGCTCGATGTGATCCCGGATAGGTTTGTGAAGAACAGTGTATAAGGCCAGTGACATGGAGGTCTCAGAGGTGAAGTCTGTGAGGAATTGTTTCAGCACTGTCTTATGCTGCTTCCAGGCTTCACTGCAAGACAGTGAATTAAGACAAAGGTTCATTAATTAGTTTTTCTGCAAATCGTCACTCTTCTGCCTTCCAAACTTCATATGCTACCTCACTCCCAGAGGGGGTATAGAAAGACTTGAAAGAGCAGGAGATAACGTAGTACAAATGTATTTGCACACCAAACACACAGAAATAAGGCAAGGAGGCAAACGAGAGCTCCATCCATCCCGCCTCTGGCCCAGCGGTCTTTGCAAATAGGAACCACACCCACAGATACACAGAACAGAGCCTGACTTCCATGGTGGCTTGCACACCGAAAGGGTGACTCAGATAAAGTGACTGAATCTGCTCACATCTAGCGCTCATGTTTTCATTTGCTATTTCCATGCGACTCTGACAACATCTGGGACCAAGCAGTGGGAATTTCCTCCTGTGTCAGGTCCCACCCCTCACCTGAACCCCCAGATTCCAAATTTACAGGCTTCCTCTCCTACAAAAGGAGTTGTGCATGGCTAAGAAGAGATGGAGAGAGATCTGTAGAGGAAATTTGTCAAGAGCTGCTGGCATGGTGTCAGAAGATGGCAGGAGCAGCCAGTATGGCTGGTTCAGCAGAGAGGCAGCTGGACTGTGGAACGGAGATCACTGCGAGGTGCAGTGCTCAATGCTGCTCGCTCCAGTTTAGTGTCTTAACCCATACAACATCATTGCGTACCTATCAACCCCTTCAATAAGCATTTTTCAGCCCACTGACCTTTTGCTCTTTGTAGTATGTTCGAAGCCATGGACTACAACGTAGTTTGCAAAAGTGACGAAGTATCTGTCGGCAAGAAAAAAAAAAACCCACACACATAAGCACGAGCTGAGTTAGAGATGCACATTGGCTACGAGGTTTAAGCGATAGAGGGAGGAAGCTCATTTGAAAATGTCACGTCAGGCCCACCTTACCAAGGGAGGCAGAAGGAGATGTAGGTACTGTAGATGTAGGTAGGAGATGTAGGTACTGTACCTCTCTCCTTGGCTCACCCCTCTTTTGTCCCCTTTGCCAGCTCCTCGGTTTAACTGCCTTGTTGATTTTTGCACTGGTATCGTTACAGGAAGTTTAAATCATCCTGGCATCATTAGCGTAAGCAGAAGCAAACTTGCGCAACTGTCCTGGAAAGCAAATCTACAAAGGCTGCGCTTAAGATATCCGTTTCAGATGTATGAATTTCTGCTGGTTGAAGTGAAAGTATGAGGTCTTTATTACTGATGGTAAATTCAAGTCAAGGTGTCCCACGCCAATGTATCTCATCTCACGCTAGAGGGAGATCGAGCTATATTTTGTCAGCAAATACCACGCTTTCTTCCAGTAGTGTTTTCAGATAAGTCATGTATAATGTAATAAATGACAATTAGCCTGGACTTCTTTTCGAGGACATGTATTTACTGCTGATTTTCAGGCCCCGAACAGCGGCTTTGCTTCCCCCTATATCACTCCAATAAGCATGAGACGTCGTAGAATCAGGACTGCACAGAGTGAGTCAGCAGAAGTGGGTTGGAACCAGCTCTTTTCTTTTTGCATGACGCCCAACAAAAACAGGTTTTCATTTCAAAATGAGGGGAAATTAGATCTTAAGATGAACTTCTCCTTTGTGTCATCTGAAACCTCAGCACAAGTTTTCATCTTTTATATGCCTTTTTAAAGGCAAAGCAGTTTTAAATCACTGAATCGGTTCCCAAATGAACAACACACAGTGCTCCAGACCCCTGTCACATAAAGGCAAAGCCTGTTGTGTATCGCTTTCTAAAATGATGCTGTCCAAGTAAAAACAAAACAAAAAGTAGTCCTTCTCTCCTCCTGCCTCCACATGCATAAAGACCACCAAAACCAAGACTAGATGAACAGCCATGTCCAGGACCCAGTGTGCTCATCTCCTGCTCCCGTGTGGGGGCCAAACTGCACAGATGGTACAAGCCCATCTGGCAAAGGCTTGGCCACGTTAATGGCCAATGTGATGAATGAAGGATTGAACACGGTCTGATCTTTATGTCACCTCAGATGTCCATGAACCATTTTTCATGCTAAGACATCAACACACAGGTTACACACGCTACCAGTGCTTTTGGTAAACATTTCATTTTGCATTGCAGACAGATGGGGAGCAGATGTAATTAATTATAGAAAGAGCAATGGGGCAGTATGTTTTTTCACATCACGCTACATCCATCACTTGCTATCATATCCCTTGCCAAAATCATAAAAACCTGGCAAACACATAATATGAACTGTGTCTAGCAACACATTCTCGCCTCATCCCTATGAGTCCTTTAAACCTGCTTGTGCACTCCTTTCTGTTCCTGATGACGGCTCAAGCTTCGCTCTCACAAATTCTACCCCCGTCCTCTTCCCACTTTTAAGATACACTAAAAAAAAGTATACTTGCAAGAACAAAAATCTGCCTCTTACAAGCATACTCACAGCTACAAAAAAAGGCTACTTACGCTGTTTCCACAGACACTATATTCTGTAGCACTTGTCATGAGCACTGGATGCAATCAATTCCCTGACCTAATGACCGAACACCAGTGGATAGGAGAGAACAAATTAAATGCACAAATTAATTGCACTCACCTATCAGTTAATTGATAAATTGGGTCCCTTATGCTACTCCGAAAATGCTTCTGTACTTACTGGATGTAGAGGCTTAGAAACAGGTCTCCTTTCCAGACAGTGTAAATGTCCTGGATGCAGAGTGACTCAGAGGTGCTGCATTTTTGTTTCAGTGTCCGGTAACTTTCTTCTGTGAGGTTCCAGAGAGCTTGAAATCGGTCATTCAGGACGAGGAAGAGCTTAAAGTTCTCCTTTCCCTTCTGGTCACTAGGCTCTTTGAGGAAAAGATGGGGGGAAAAGGCTATCAGAAAGCCTTGACTCCAAGAAATCTTGTGGAAAACATTGCCTATATCTAACACTCAGCCTAATTTTTTAGTGTAAAGCACATACATTCTAATAGGAAAACAATGCCAGGGAGGAAGAGGATGATTATTATTTAGGGTTGTATCCCTGTGAGGAGCTGTATGGGCTATCCATGCCGAGGTTTTGTCTTTCCCGTTCTTGTGGGGCACGTGGTCAGGGCAGCCCGCAAGGCTCAGCCCCAGCTCAGACACGAGCACTGCAGGAAAATTTTCTGCCCCTGGCTTGAAGGGCTGTTCCCAGCCTCCTTGGAGGCTAGACGCAAAAGGCAGTGACATGAGAGGGAACCACCCTACAGGCCTAATCCAGTTGTACCACTTTTGGCCAGACAGGCTTGTGAATATTTATATGGATTTGTTATTTCAGTGGAGATGCTCTGATTTACTGCCAGATCAGAACCTGCACCCACAAGTTTTACCTTCCAAGATGGTCATGACCGTGGACTAAGAGCAGGGGGGCAGAACGGGCATGGTTTAGGGGTCGCACATGTGTGAGATGCGTTTTGGATTTCCATGCTGGAAACAAGCCTAGGAGCAGGTGTACAGGCTGACACTGGTTAGAATCTAGATTAACCTCTAGACCCACAGTCCTAGGCTTGAATGAAAGGCCATGGGCATCATTAAGGGCTCACTATCGTAAGTGAAACAACTCTATATACCACTTACTCCAGCAAACCAGCCCCCAGCAAAATCCTCAGCCATGGAATTTCAATTATAATTCCCTTCATAGGTGTGCCTGTGACTCAGGGCTAGAACTAGAGACAAAAAAGTAGCATGCTCTGACCTACCTGCCTGGAGCAGAGGCTTGAGGATGAGAGCATCTATCCGTGCCAGGCATGCTGAGAAGGTTTCTTCCACTTGAAGCAGAGATGCAGTTGCTTCCGCCGTGCACATGTCCTGGACACAACACAGAAGGCACACATAAACTCCCTTGCAAGAGTATCTATCCATCTATCAAGGCTTCAGTGCTCATTGCAAACAATCAGCCCTTCCTGATCTTGACAGCACACACAGGGGTAATTGCTGTCCCCAAAAAGCATTTGAAAATGTGAGAAGAGGAAACAGAAACCCGATAGCTCAACATGAGCTTGTGTCTCAGAATACCACTGAGGCTACAGCCCATTTTCCTGATGCCCCAGTTGAAGATCTTCTCAGGTGGGCCACAATACCTCTTCTACATGACTGGAAAGGCCCTAAACTTCTTGATATGTGTTAATCCTGTTTAGTGCCAGATTCGTTCTCCCAGAAGAAAATCTCTGAAGTACAAGGCAGCAAAGGATGAAGCAGAGCATCTCTTCCCATATCTCTCACCGGTTTTCTGCCCGGGTGCCTCAGTCTGCACCCTTTGGCATTTAAAGCTATTGCACGGAGCTGCAGAGCTGCGCCAGCCATGCCCAAACATCCAACCCTCCAGAGGAGCAGAGGTCTGGTGTTACTCCTTTCCGAGTAGGACACTGCACTGCTGGTTATATGTCACAACTGCTGCGTCAACAAGGAAAGCTTGCCTAAAGTGGAAGTGGGCAGCGTTTATAAAAAAACCAAAAAAGGCAGCAAACCCACGTGAGCAAACTCCCGTAGCTTCCTCCTTCCCAGCCTTACGTCCTGAAAAAACGTATCAGAGGAAGTGAACACAGCCAGCTAATAGCATGTCATAGGAGACTGCTCTGGAAAAAGCCCAGGTGGTGAAGATACTATGGGCAGAATCAGCTGCTATTACTAATGGTGATAAAAATACAAAAATCTGAGATTCTTTTAACTTTGTGAAGCAAAACAGCAAACTCAGGGGACTGAATATGGTCTGTCCACTTTTATCCTTAGCCTGGTTGTAGTGCTAGCTCAAAGGCTATGTTCACAATAGTAAGCGAAGGAGGATATGGCATTATGCTGCAAAGATTTACCTTGCTAAATTGGTGGCAGACACTTTGGCATAGTTTTGACGTGGGCCAACTAGTGCGTCCCCCGGGCAATTCTAAGGTATGGTCCAGGGACCATTTGAAATGTGTAGCTTGCACATAGTTGTGCTGCTTTGGGAGGTAAGGAGAAATCAGCTGTGTATAGATTATGCAGTAACCACCTGGCTATGGGGCTAGACCTAATTTATTTACTAATGAAGACGTGAATAGAATCTTTGCACTGTTTCCAGGAAGAGCTGAACTCAGGCTCTCTGCTGGTGGCATACTCTAAGACATCCTGAACCTTTACTCTGATTGCTACAAACAATAGGCGAGATTAATTCTCCTCATGTTGAGATGTCGGGAAGTTAGACATAGAAGCCTAACCCTACTTTATACTTCACGGGAGGAAATACCTCAAGCATCTCAGCATGGACTATAAAAAGGTCATCCAGGTGGGATGACTAAGTTAGGTGGGAATGTCTCGTTTTTAAGCTTCACATGTGGGTGGATTCTTTGCTAAATAAGACTTTGAGCTCCCTAAAGTCGCCAAACTCTGGTTAGGAACTCCCTTTCCAGGTCATCCTGGCTGAAATGGTGTCACAGAGCAAGGGACGCTTTGCAGTTTGAATGGTTAGCTGGTCTGGTTTGTAGTGGTTGTTCGGATCCAGACACAACTGACTGCACAGATGAATGACAATGTTTTCTCCTTAGTAACCACTGCCTCTTAAATTTCATTTGTGTGAAAAATGGGAAGCATTAAAGGATTCCACAATCTCATTAGTTTGCAAATTTTCATACATCACAATCTGCATGACCATAAAGCCATTTTTTGCCGGAACACTGGTGATTTGTCCCAGAGGAAAGCTCTAGGCATGCAAACAGGTCAAAAAGCTGGAATCCAAATTCCTCCTGGCCCCTCCCGGGGAAGGCAACCGAGCCAGGAAAAAAAGCAAAACAAAACAGCAGCCAGCCATCTCTCACCCCAGAGCACCAGGAGGACAGGACAGATTTAAAAGTTTATATTTTACCAACACTTAACCCCCTGTCTTGTAGACACAAAGATAAAGTTGTTTCTCACTGGCCCTCGAGAGCACTCAGGCTTGTTAGAAATTTCTAAGCATAACTAGCTTGATTAATCAGTGAGTAAAATTAGGCTGGATGTGTGACAGGATTTAATTTTCAAATGCTTCAACAGGAGAGCAGGTAGTCAGTGGGGTCATATTAGGCTCATTGCGTAACAGTCTGGTGGGGTTTATTTATATTTTTTAAGTCTGACTATTTTTTTCTATTTTTGGAAAAGAAGGAAAGATGATTCCGTCATTTCAGCTCGCTCTGCTTTGAAAGGGGCTTGTTGTCCACCTGGTCCTTGTTTAATTATGCAAGAAAATGTTTTATCCTGTGCAAACCAAAAAGAATGGGTGCTAGATGCCAAACTTAAAGTTTTCCCCAAACTCTTCTCTTATCAAAACAACCAGATAAGCTGCCTATTCATTACACATGGAAGGCTGAATGTAAACTGAATGACTCAAACCAAGGGTGCAGATACCCACAGCTTTGCTCCACAGGACCACGATAGTCCATAAGCAGAGGCAGGAGGCTGAGGAGCCTCCT
>VZTV01060222.1:0-10676 GCA_013400875.1 Anhinga rufa
AAAATGCTCCAGGTTGTTCTCTCTGGGGGCAAACTATCACTTTACAAATGTACTTGGAGAGACCAGAGATTTGGGCAAAGCAGAGCTGACGTGGATGAAGAGTTTGTATTTTACCTGAACCTACTGAAGAAGGAAAAAAAAAAAGAGACCAGCCTTTCCAAGAAGGCTTCGTGGCAGCAGCAGCAGCAGCAGAAACTGTATAGAGTGAGGCAATCCTGTGTGATGTTTGGGAATAATTATGAAGAATCCTACTCTTCCAACACTGGGACTCTAGAAAAGCAACGGGAGCGTGCTATGAACATCATACACCTGTATCCCGTACTCCTCCATGCTTCCAGCTGGGGTGGGATTGGCAAACCTGGCTTCATTTTGAATGCTGAAGGAGGCAGCTCAAGGTCTTTAGGTCTGGCCCTGCTCATCATCTCCTCCCCTACACGGTGGGAGGAGGCACGCAGCGCTCATCTTCCCCATGAGTGGCAGTGGTTGCACAGCCGTGTTGTGCAGGCATGCAGCCCAGGAGAACCCCCAAGAGGTTTCTCTGTTGACTTTTTTCGAGCATGTGGTCCTGCAAGGTGCTTCCCTGTGCCCATCAGGAGCTGGATGTTCAGAGTCAAAGACCACAGGTTTTGATTCCTGGCTGGGCAAGCCATGGTCCTTTTAGATGTGTGTCTTCATGGATGTCCAGACATGGACAGACTGTGCAAGCTGGGCCAGGGGAAGCAGAGGGGCTTGTTCTCATTTGTTTTTTACAGCAAACTTAGTTTTCATTAAAAAAAAATAAAAAGAGAGAAATAAATCTTGTGAAAAATGTCCTAACTGAGAAACAAATACACACCTACTCACCTCCCCTGGAGCAAGACTGGCCTGGACATGCCCACATCACGTCCTTATGAGAGGTCCCCCATCCGGGCAGCTGTCTGCAGTGTCACCCCCAGGTGCCAGAACAGCCTCTTTCCTCTTCGGCAGCATTAGTCAAGCTTGTGAGATTGATGCCTAGGCTTTTTAACTATTACTTTTTCCTGAAAAGTATAAATATTCTGCTGGGAGAAGAAAGGTTTTCCAGTCGTGACTTCTTAGTGTCCCCAGTGAGCTGCTGGTTGTGTGCAGGAGACGGGGCATTAATACCACTCCGGAAGCCTCTGGCCTGGAGGAGAGCCCCACGGTGACTGGGCAAGCTGACAGCCCCATGGCTTTGAACCAGGACCTCTGGCTCATTAGACAAACATCATTACCCTGGGGAGTGTCTGAACGTCAGACTTTGTGGCTACTCCATCCGTCTTGGCTTCTGTGACAATTCAGAGGTGTGGAAAGGCTCCCCGTAAACCATTCAGACCTCCCTCACCCCGTTAGTTTTTGGGGTTTCCCTGGTTAGGGGAAGGAGGGACCATGTCCCATGTGTCACCTACTAGGCATCCTCATCCTGTGTTTTGCTCCGCAGAAGCTCCTCCACGGTAGCGCCGGTTGAGCTGTCTCCTGAGGTCCTGGCTGCCAGCCCACGGTGGAGAGGACTGCTGGAGGTGCTGCAGGAAGCCAGTTCAGTGTTCCAACCAGCTCCAGCCCCTCAGCCATAAACACTTTGTTTTCATCTCTAAGTAGCTGAAGAAGTGTAGGCCTATCAGTAAATCTCCATCGTCCCAACTGCAACGTGTTTCCTCAGATAAGGGTGCTGTGTAATGGCAATTATGTTTTCATTTGTTGTGAGAAAACTTAATACGCAGAGTGGCAGAAATGCTATTCATCCTCTGTTAATTATGAGCTACTTACTGTAGGGAATCATGTAAAAACAAAAAAGTGTAATCAAATGAAATAAAGGGGAAGCAGCTTGTGCACTTGCCTTCATGCCGGGTGGAATTAGCTCCTGCAATGCTCTGCCACCAATTATCATTAATAATGCCACGTGGCCACATGCATGACCTTGCCTTCAGCTCTGCAGCAGCGCGACTCCCTGGGGAGATGGGTGCAAGGGTCTGCGTGTGGGCAGATGCTGGGGGCTGTGATCCAGGGGTGCTTAATGCAGCAATACTCTCATTGGACTGAGCGTGCATGAACTCCCCTTGTCCCACCATGAGCTCTGAAATGGACCTGCAGGAGAATCCCAGCAGAGCCCCAGATGGATCAAAGAGCTCAGGCTGTTGCCTTTTTTACATCGCAGTGTTTTCCCCCTTTGGGCTGTGGGATGGGGTCATACTGGGGATGGCTGCAGGCAGGCCCGTGAGCCCAGGAGCAGGACTAGCGGTCCATGCAGGTCCAGGGCCAAGCCTGTGCCAGGGCAGCTGTGGTCCCACATGGTCTAGCGGTCAGGATTCCTGGTTTTCACCCAGGCAGCCCGGGTTCGACTCCCGGTGTGGGAAACCAGTTTGCATTTCATATTGCACCTATTTTGGGGCTCTCTGGGGCAAGGAAGACTGTTGGAATGCCTGCTGGAGTGGATCCAGCACAGGCTTCCGAGGAGGTGGCCAGCGCCGGAGCATGGGATGGACAGAGGGAGGCTGAGGGACAGAGCTCAGAGCTTCAGCCCAGAGAGAAGGCAAGGGGAATGTTTCATTGCTGCCTGCTGAGAAGGTGCATGGAAGATGGGGCTGGGCTCTTCCCAGAGGCACACAGTGGAAGGACGAGAGGCACCCCCTGGAGCAAGGGAAGTTCTCCTTAGTTGTGAAGGATAATTTTATCACCATGTGGTGGTGAAACACTGGAACTAGCACTCACAGAAACGCAGGGATGGAAGGCCCAGACTCCTTTAGCAGTGCTGATTTTGGAAGCCAACTTCAGAAGCAAGAGCCAGGCTAGGCACACTCAGAAGCAAGAGCCAGGCTAGCCACCCCCCGGTGTGAGGCAAGCCGTAGAGCGGGCAGGTTGCTCCTGTGCCTCACACAGCTGCTAGCTTCCACCACAGCCCCCTTCCCCATGCCTAACTTATATGCAGAGGCACTATTAACAGGGGTAGGGAAAGATCACCCCCAGTCTCCTCCCTGCAGAGCTGCCTTGAATTGCAGACCATCTTTCTGGCATGGGGGGACGGGACCCTGCAAGCTCCCCACTGCTGAGTTCACTCCCAACAGAGAAACTGTGGGATCTCCATTCCTGGAGATATTTGAAACTCAACTGAACCAGGCCCTAAGCAACTTGCTCCAGTTGGACCTACTGGAGCATATAGGCTGGACTAGAGACCTTCAGAGCACACTTCTGACCATAAAGTCAGTTCTTGTAAGGTGTTAGGATGGTTTTAATTTCCCCAGGGGCAGGATACTTGGTGATTCCTCATCCTAGTTGAGCTGCCTGAGCTCGTTTCACCACTGTGGTGACCCAGGGGATGGCTCCGTTGCAAGGCTGGGTTATATTAGAAGTCAGTGAGACACAAATCTGCCTTGGAAGGAGTGAGAATTACACAAAAACATTTATTTGAGATGGCAAGGAACAGACTTCCAAGGCTGGGGCACTGCTTCCCTGATGGAGCTGCTGCTCCAACAGTGTGCCCCCTGCCCTGCAGCTAGCACATCGCTTACACCAGGCCTGTGTAATACTCATGCACGGGTATAAATTTGTCCTGTGGGCAAGAAAGGAATGAAATAACCAGGGTGTGATCTGTACAACGGCTCGGCAGCTGATGAGGATTGTCAGTAATGCATTTTTGAGCACTGTAAGCTCAACAGCCTGACATAATGTAGCAAGCGCTTTAATTCCCAAAGAAAGATTTTTTTTTTTCCCAGAAAGTAATAAATAGCAACTGTAACTTCTTTGAGGGAAATTTCAGCACAGATCTATGCCATATCTAATGAGAAACTTCCTTCTGAGCTCATACCATTAAGCACATAAGCGGAGGGATGCTACCTATGTTTTGCATCCCCTATAAGTACCCCTGCATAAAGAGACTTTTACAGAGGTGTCCGCCTAATATCTCTGCATGGTGTTACAAGACTTGGATTTTTCGGGGTTCAGTGCTACCACTGGATAACTTTGCCTTTGTCACACAAGTATTGCAGCTGAGTTCTCCAGACCATAGCAGGAGACCCAGCAGACCTAAAACCCCATGAGCACATTCAAGCCTTGACAGGGGCACAAGCTGCAAACAGCGTTATTTGAGTCATTTGAATAATGACTAAATTCTTAATTACTTGGATCTTTCCAGGAATGACCAGGAACAAAAAAAGAAGTGAGATTCATCATCTCAGCCCTCAGCTGTGAATTTTCTGCTCAGTTCTGCTGCTGATACCAAGAGAGCAGATGCTTCCCTACTCTGCAGAAACACTGCGTGTGAAACAGTATTTTAACAGCTTTATCTGATATTTTATATCTCACTGTCAAACATAGCAATGATTCCACTTCTATTTGGGTAAGTAATCTGAAAAGAAGGCAGCAATAATCTCTCAGGAGAGCCAGGCACGGGACTAATTACTCCAGCTAGAGATTTGTAAAGACACATTTTCGGGGCTGGGATTTTATCATTCCACAGGGTAATTAAAAGACAACCCTGTCAAAGGAAGTTTTGCAGTCTTAAATATTCTTTTCCCTCTATGAAGAATAACCCTTTCCAAGCACAGCATTGGGATGGCTTTATTTCCCAGTGATGAATGAGGGCTACCCCTGGTGCCTGCCTACCAGACAGCTCAATGCCGTGCTTGGGTGCTCGCAGCGGCTGGGCAGAGCAGTGGCTGTTTCTGTGTCACCTCTGGATGCCAGGCGTTGGGAAGGAGGGATGCTTTTGCAGAGGGATAAACCCAGGAAGAAATTATCTGGCCACTGAGGAGGTTTAGAGAGATGCTTGTCTTGGGCATGTTGGTCGGATTGTCAAGCGCTCTAAGTCGGAGTCGTGCATCAGCGACCGACCGGAGGCAGAATTTCTGCTTGAAATTTGTTTCTTCAGTGAAGCACTTGCTGAAATCAGAACAAGGAAACCTGCTCGTTGCAATGGGTTATGGCTCAGCCACCTCTGGAACAGGGGTCCGCAGCCTGGGACCAGAAATAACATCCTTGGCTGCTGCAGAAAAGGGACTGGTGTGTGCTGTATGGACGGATGTTGCCCTTAGGTCATTCCCCTTACCTCTGGGTGGGAAACAGCCCTCATATGGGACGAGAAAGGTCTTGCTGCTTTGATCCCCTTCTTGAAGTTTATACAGCACCATGCTTTCTGTACCAGGCTGGCTCAGTGCAACCAGCAATGATTGCAACAGGAATATAAAGCAGAGTTCAAGGGATCACTGACTGGCAGAGGGGGCTTAGGCACAGATTTACAAATGTCACAAAGCACAAGTTACATTCAGGGCGAACTGTCTGGTTATCCAAGGCAGTTCAGATCTCTAGTCAGAGTCAAACTGCTTAATATCCACAGTCTCCTCCAAGGCTGATGCTGGGTTTTCCAAAAGGTATCACTGAGCCATTTACCCTTTTGGATGACTTGATAATTTGGATAACTTGGATAATTTGATAATCTGAATGTGGGCATTGTCTCCAGGTCCCTGTGACTCCCTCATGACAGTGGGGCTGCTTGTGCACGGTATGGCAATGGTATGGGATGGTCCATGGCAGATGAAAGCATGAGAAGCACACCTGCACTGCCTGGTCCCTGGGATGCCAGGTCAGCCTGAGACCTCTGCTTCATGCCTGCGTCCCATGCAGCCCCTTTCTGCATCTTCCTGCTTAAACCCCCTGTTTGTTTAAGATGGGTTTTATGTCCAGTAAAGGATTTGGAAGTTAAGGAGTTAATTCTTAGAGAAACAAAAACTTTGGAGCTGGCTTTAGTGTCCTGGAGTAAAAAAGGGAAGCACTGGCCATAGGCTGAGAACAAGGCACTGCACCCGCACCTTGTCTCATTGTCAGCTCTTCCTTCTCCCCTCCGTTAGTGCATGTGGGGACCGGGGATACAACAGGCCAGTGAGACTGGTGTGACAGGTGTAACAAGAAAGAAATAGTATAAAATGCGATGTATCACAAAATTAGCATCACCTGACTGCCTGTTCCCTGGCATCCTGCCTGTTTCCATCTTTATCTGGGCACTGTTTAATTGCCTAATTGTTATACTTAATTTATTTATTTTTAACTTGCCACGAGCATGTAGAAATGTAATTTTAGCATTAGAAGATTGCTTGACAAAGGATTCCTTTTCAGGCAGGTTGACTTCTCACATTGCAGCTTGCAAGTTTTTTCCCAGGGATGTGAAAATTCTAGGCCCCAGCTGTGCCAGTCCCAGCCAGGCCCTGGCAGATGGCAGCTAAAACCGCGCGGCAAGACCGGCGATTGCAGAGCGGGTCCGGTGCGTGGGGGTGTGCATCACCGAGCTCTCCGTTTCCCTCCCACCAGCAGCACGCTTTGCTCCGGGTCCTCTCTGCCCCCTGCACGGATCATTTCTCAGCTTGAGGCTTCTTGCAGATCCGAAAGCAGGAAAACCCGAGCATCAGGCTGCTGTTCAGGCTGCGGAGGGGGACTTCGTGGCATGAGTTTGTTTAGTTGATAAAAATTGAAAAAAAGGGTCCTCGAGGAACACGACAATCACTCGAGCTGAGTTCGGCTCTCATGAATTATCAGTCTCTGGCCACGGAAATACACTTCACCGTCAGCCCTGGGGAGGGCACGTCCGCGCTGTTCATGCCCCAGCAGTCTCCAGATTTCCAGTCTGATTTTAGGACTGGTGAAAGTGGAGGGACTCCATGTGCCTGTGAGCAAGTCAGAGCCTCTGGAGGAAGAGTAAAATAGCAAACTGAGAGAGAGTTTCCCATTTACTCCACCCTAGTCAGGCCACAGAGCCCTAGTGCAAACAGCATTAATCTATGCAGTCACTTACTGAGGGTCTTTTTCCAAATCAGTATTTAGAAACTTTCTCATATTTCTATGAAGGCAATTCCTTATCGCTCTCTTTATCTGCTAGGGATTGCTCTGATCAACAGGAACTCTATGCTGGGAATGGCCTAATTAAACAAAATTAGCATTTTATCATATACTCCTAACATTTAATCCTATATTCATGCAGCCTGCTTTAAATATACACCCTGCACATCCTTTCCTGTAAGTCTCTCATGCTATGCCAGCTCCACTCTGTTTTTATCTATAAGGAATTGAGCTCGTACCTGTGACAGGTGCAGAGTGTGTTAAATCTTTTGATCATCACACAAACCACTCATCCTGATGTCCTTTAATCTAAGCAATGCAAAGAAAATCCTATGCACTAGCTTTATGCTTCTTCCATCTCCCCGAGTTTAAACAGGAGGCTCCGCAGCTACAGATCAATGGACCTAAATTGTTTGTCTTTAACTTAGGTGGGTTTAAAGGAAAGCTGCTCAGCCCAGCTGTCTGGAAGTTCACAAGATGGGAAGGGCTGTGTGCTGTCTAGTGATGAGGGAATTTGAGTTACCTTTGAAACCTGGCTGAGTTTTTACAGCATTCGAGTAATTAAACAGGAAAAAAAATCACAGCGAATCACTTACTGCTACACTTTTCACATCTTTCCTGTTGTTATTCTGAAACTAATAGTGAAATTCTTTATCAATTATTAAGAATTTTTGTAACTCGCAAGTGCGGTTGGGAATTTTTTTCCCCCTCTGGGAATTATTCCTGAATAATTTGTGTGGAATAGCCAATATTCCAATATTGCTATTGGTTCACATGGGTGGTGTGAGCCATCTGTGTGTTCCTGCCTCTAGTCTGGCTGCTTCTGGTACCCAGCCAACGAGGCGTGAAGAGTGGGATGACGGAGGATCCCACTTAGTGTGATAAAACACATCTCTGCTTTTGGTGAAGTGTCCGTTCTCACATTTTCTCTCCATAAAGTGACTGAGTGTTGCAGGAAAAGAAGAGGACTGGGTCAGTGCCTGCACATTCAAGAGAGGATCTGGGGCCGGTCGTGGTGCTCACGTGCCTTGGATGCAATCCCTGCGAACCAGACATGTTTCACAGGGAAAGGAGACACCGGTTAAATCCCAACCATCATTTTCTGCTGTTTGATGCTTTCCTACAGCCTAAAGCTCATGGGCACAAAAACATTGTCAAAAAAGCTTGAAGGGGTCCCAAAAGAGAAGTGTGCCATCAGGTAATTCCATACAATCATCTTTTTTCACCTGCTCAAATAAGTGTGTGTGGAGAGCAGGTTCCCCAGAGACCCCCGAGACTGCTGAAAATGAGACCCACTATTTTACCTTATAGGTAACTAAAAAGTTAATTTCAAATATAAATGTGCTTCTGTGAGTGGGGAAAAAAGTTTCTCACTATGAAACCAAAAATTCCTTATCTAGAAAAGAAAGGTGCTGTTCCCTTTAATACTGCCATCAGGATGTTACAAGCAAAAAACCCTCCCAAACACAAAACCCCCTCTATGCTATGCAAAATATCACAGAAACCTTTTTTTCCATTACAGTGGTCACAGGCCATTTTGCTCTTCACTGGTGACAGGGGACCATTAGAATACAATCCCTGATGCCTGCGTATCATAATGAAAATCAAATTTCTTCCTGAACTGGTACATCAATTGTCTTTTTAGTAACCTGGGAAGTGCAGCTGTATGCAAACCAGGGAACGGTCCTTCACTCTTAATCTGTTCTCCTGCAAGATAAGTGATAACTTCTTAATGTAACTTTCCAGTCTGGTAAATAAGAAGTAGCTACAACATGATCCCGTGGTTTAAATAGAATCGTCTTCCTGAGGCCGAGTAGCTGTTTTCCATCCTCCCCTGGGCAGGAAAACTGATTTTGATAAAATCGGAGCATTCCTCTCCGTCTCTCTCTCTCCTTCCCTGGCACCTGCCTGAAAATCTGCAGGCAAACCTATTTGCATTTCTAAAATCATGTGCTGCGGGAACTATTCCTAAAAAAAAATCGGTGGCAAGACTGTCACAGCTCCTTGCTGCAGCACTGTGTGTCAGGGGGATGGACGAAGTGAGGAATTTGGGGCTGGCAAGGGAGAGAAAGCTGATTGAAATTATGGTGGTGGGGGATGAAGGAGACACAGCCGACCTGGCAGCTCCCGCGGGGTCCCCCACTGCCATCCCTGCCACCAGGTGCCGGTGCCACCAGTCTGTCCTCATCGAGCCACCCCGATTTCTTAACCTGTGACCTGTTTGCCTGCTAAACCCCGTGTGATCCCCGCATGCACGGAGCTGCTGGCCGTAACCGCTCCGAATGGGAGCAGAGCGCAGGTCAGGGCTGGCCGGTCCCTGCGGGGTGCTGGCGGGGGCACGGGGCAGGCAGCAGGCTCATCCGGACCCACTTTGGAGATCGCCCACCGCCAGCTCGGGGGTGTTTGCGGGTGTCCAGCTCTTTGCATGGGCTGCAGGCTCAAGTGCTGTGTTTTACTTGTGTGGTACAAACGATTTAATCAGTAGGAGTGAACCTCAAAGGGTATTTCTTTGTGGGTACTCAGGTGGAGTGCATGAAAGTGGCCCCCAGTCCAATCTCTGCAACATCTCCTGTGGGACGGGGACACCTGCCCAGCTGAGGGACAGCACTCGCTCTGTATGTGAGTCTCACTCACCCCCAGAGGCAGAACTGAGAAACCAGAGGAAGAAATTTGAGTGAAAAATCTGGAAGCATTTTATTGCGAACAGCATTGTAGCTGGCTTTGGAAAGGTTTTCCTCCTGGGGGTTTTATTTTTTGTGTTTATACTTTTTTACTGCCCCAAGCCTGCATTTTTTTAATAGAAATGATAACATTTCTTTTTTTGCAAAAACTTGCTTGGCTCCAGGCAGCGGGCTCTCGAGTCGTGCCAACCCCTCCCAGGAGAAGGAGCCAGCAGAGGAGCGGTGCCAGCGCCACGCGCCCGCCTGGCTGTACTCGCCACCGCCGGCAGCTCCCCAAGGGCCTCGATTTCTTTAAATCCCTTTTGCAGGCACCCCGGTCTGCACCCAGCCGGGAGAGGTGAGGACAGATCCTGGCTCCAGCTTTGCCGGGGCGGGAGCACACTGCCCCGCGGCACTGGAGCAGGTCGTGGCTTTTTCTCTCTTCCCTTTCCCCTCTCATTCACGTGCACAGGGAACCTCGAGGAACAAATAATTCAATCTGCTGCTGGATTGCCAAAGACTTTAATGAAAGCGCTATTTATTTAGCATCGTCTGATACCGCATCTACAGTGACAAGGCGGGGGACTGAGTAATAACAGGTCTGGAAGCAAAGCATGGAGCAGAGTGTGCCACCAGCATAGGAGTGTTCCAAAAATATATGATTTCAGTTTCTGGTTTAATTAGAATTCATTTTAAGTGGGTTTGCATCAACTAATGAAACAACTGTCATTGATGAACTGCTGCTGGGCAGGCTCGGGTAGATTTTAATCTCTAACCAGCAGCTCAGGCAGCTAGTGTAAGGGGAGCCTGAGGAAAGTCTATTAGAGATAGACATCAATTTAAAATTACTCATCTTAAGGGAGTATCGATGCAGTGGGGAAACCATTATAGAATAGAGAATTATGTCATTAGATTACTGACCCAAATTCAGGGCTCACCTTAAAAACTAAATGATATTGTTGACAGCTTGTTGCATTAACTGCTGAAAGGAGGGTATTTCTTACCAGATCATCATGCCTCAAAAGTTCATGCAGTGCATGGGGAGGAGGTTTGGAGATTGATGGCAAATGGCCATCCGCAGGCCAGGTGTGTACCCCCAGGCCCCCCACAGCTGGTTTTGCAGGCAGTCCAGGGAAGTGGTACTCAAGGGAGGATTGAAAAATGCCATCCTGCTGATGGGGAAACCGAGGCACAGCA
>VZTV01060224.1:0-25299 GCA_013400875.1 Anhinga rufa
AAAAAAAAAATCCATCATGGATCTTGTTACAAGTAATTGAAATGTACAAATAGAAAGGGCGAGAGGGAGCTTAGATTACAATAATCCCTCCGTCCTGCTACCCCTCTGTGGGTGCAATTTGTATCTTGTCTCGGTGAAGCTTCAGCGTTGACTGACAAGCTGTGATAAGCTGCCAAGAGCACGGCAAAGGAGGGGCCCTAAGATTAGGAGCAAATGTTTTCAAATATATATATACATATAGATATTTAGTGAAGAAATATTTATTCCCTGCTTTTTTTAGGTTTACAGAAACGGCATCTGCAAACTATTAAATGGGTTTATTTTCATTAATGCTCTCAAAGAGGCAGCGACATTTATATCCCTGTGGTTTCATCTTGTATAACCGAAAAAAGAGCCCTGTGCTTTCCATGGGAATAGGACCCCCCCAGCCCCCTCCTCCTGCCCCAGGCGGCATTTCTCATTGTGGATGATTTGATCCGCAGTGGATCTGTCTTCCCCCTGGCCTGGCATGTCTTGGCTTTTGTCAGGTCTCTGTGTGGTGTCTTGCTGCAGTGTGGGGAGCTGTGTGCTCCTGTTCTGGCATGGCAAATGGTGGGGATACCAGCCCTGGAAATAGGGTGGGTATTTAGGGTGACTTTGCTCCCTGGATGAGGTCAGCACTGTCAGTCAGGCTGTGCTTGAGGAGGAGGAGGTGGCTCTTCCCAACCAGGTTGGGGGCTGCATTTGGGTGAAGCAGAGAAATCTGGGGCTGTGGGCAGGATGGAGGGGCTGGTTCACCCCCAACCAGAGGAGATGTGCTCCTCTCCTGGTTCTCCCATCAGGTCTCCAGCTCTGGGTGCTGGGTGAGTACCCCTGAGCAGGTGCTGCCTGCAGTGAAGCTGAGGGTCCTGGTGTCACAGACACTGGGCACCATGTGTGGCTCCAGTGAGAGCCTCCTGGGAGCAGTGGGGACTTGGGTGAGCACATGTGTAGTTGGGACACTTTCAGCCTTGGTATTGCACACATGAAGATGTTTATCTGGAGGAAGCACCTTAGCAATTGCTGGATTTGTCCTCAGATCTACTGCTACAGTCCCCAGAAGGCTAAGCCTTTTTAGGCAAGTAGGGCTGGTGCCTTCTCCATCCATACCACCTATCTGAGCTGGTGGTGTCCCTGCGCTTGGCTGGTGGCTCTTTGCAGTGGGTGAGGAAAGGGTGGTCTGGTTTCCAGAGGGCTTTGTCCGCATGGTAAAACCTCCATCACTTCAGCTCGTCCCCCATTGCTGCGGTATTGGCAGTGGAAGGTGGAGGGTGCATCTCTCTGTGGCTCAGTCCCATGGGTGAGGGACTGGGGTGGTGTAAGCCTGTGTCCTTCCCCCTGCACGTCCCACCTTGTAACCTCATTAGGCTGCACGGCAGGGTGGGATGAGGGGGAAACCATTTCCTTTCTGTAAAACCAAAAAAGCCCACCCCCATGGAGTCGCCAGCCCCAGACTCCCGCACACATCTGCGAGCTGCCGACGGGGAGGCTGTGCCTCCGGAAGGCGAAGCCTGCTTTGCCGTTGGCACGAAGTGCTGGGAGCCGCCTACTCAGCTGAAACCCAACAGCTTTTTCTAATTTTCTCTTTCTCTGGGATGGTTCAATGACCTGGGGCTCTGCAGAATCGCTGGCAATCCCACCAAGGCAGGGCAGCAGTGCCTGCTTGGGGACCGGTGATGCTCCTCCAGCTCGTAGGAGAGCTCACAGGCTCCGAGAGAGTCTGTTGAGATGCTCCAGCCCTCCTTGCCCCTCTGGGAAGGGCCAAAGCCTGATGCCGTTGACTTAGGCAGCTCCTAAATGCAGGCAGCACGGTGCAGGGGGCTGGCTGGGATCTGCCACAGCAGGGGTGAGCCGTCGGCTTCCCAAAGTCTCTCCCAGGCACCGCGGCTGAGGATGCACAAAGAGGTGAACACGCGGGTCAGCTCCGGCATGCGCGGTTGAACACCGCAAATCACAGCCTGGTGGAAAGGGGGGCTCGTGATCCTCCCACCGCTGCATGCTGTCCCTGCGGGAGGAGAAGACCCAATAACTCTTTGGCTCTCTGGGTGAGATACCCAAATTGGTCAAATCCAATAGTCCAAGATCCTTCCATGTTTGGAAGCAAATTCTTGTTCCCTTGGCAAGTCTGTTTGTCCTCGAAGAGCGTGTGGGGGGTATGTGTGTGTATATATAGCCTTTATTATAAGGGTGTGCAGAAAAGCAAGTTTCTAACCAAGTTTGCTCCATATGTGGCAATAATTATGTGCCACTTTGGCCTGGGACTGACTCTACCTTCAAAAGGGAAGAGGAGAGGAGAGGTGCTGAGACATTGGATGAGTGGCATGTGGGTTGAGCGGGTGGTGGATTTGTCCTGGACCAGCACAGGAGCTCCACACTGTATCCTGGATGAGGCCGTGGGGTGGGCTTTGCCCAGGTCAGTTCACGGTTGGCACCTGGTTCTGATGGAGGCTGAACTCTTTGGCTTTGAGGCGCAGGCTGGCAATGCTGTTGGCCATGTTCACCCCTTGGGTGGGTGTTGCGGTCCCGCTGGAGCTGTAGGAGGGCACAGTGCTGCGGGGAGGGAGCAGGGGAGGAATGAGGCATGGTCCACAAGGAGTCCCCGTGCCCTGCGCAGTCCTGCCGGCTTCCCAGGCCAGACTGGCCGTTCCCTCTTAGACATCTCCCACAAGAACAGTCAAGGCTTCAGCATTTTTATGTGGCATGTGGGAACCCCTCAAACTATGCACCAGGAGGCCCTGCCTTGAGTTTTTGGATGAGATGGCTGGATGCAGAGAGCTGGGAACCAGAAGGGACCCATGCCACCTCCCGTGCCGAGATGTGGGAAGGGTCAGCATGAGGCCAAGCAAATCCCTTGTGAGGACCAGGGCCCCTGGCTCCAGCCCCGAAATGTATGGAGGCAAGGAAGCCTGCTCAGCGGCGGGCAGGGGATGCTCAGACAGGACTGAAATGGGTTCCCAAAGCAAAGCCAGATGAGCTCTTTTCAGCCCCATAAAACTCCCCGCGTCCTCAGCAGCGGCACAGGGCTGCACTCCTGCGGCAGTGGGGCAGTCCTTAGGCAGCCTGTCCCATGGCCGCCTCCTCCCCAGCTTCTCCAGTGCCTGCACCTACCTGTATGGGGAGGTGCTGGTCCAGGAGAGATACTCCGGGGTCAGCGTGGTGGGCCGCGGAGCCATGGGCTGCTCAATGGCTGCTTCTTGGCTGTAGGATTTGAGGAGTGATGCCGATCTGTTCGCTAGCATCGCCCTCTCATTACGGCGAAACTTGGCCCTCCGGTTCTGAAACCAAACCTACACGGGGAGGGAAGGTGGTCAGCGGGGACCTGTTGCGGGCAGGGATGTCCCAAGCATCCCTCCTACCGGTCATGGTCATGTGCAGGACGAAACAAAAGAGGGAACAGTCCCTGCTCCCACCTGGGACCAAGGCAGAGGGTGTTATTTTCTCCCACACAAACCTTTGCTCACCTGGACTCTCGCCTCGCTGAGGTTGACCCTTCTTGCCAGCTCCTCCCGCACGAAAGCGTCGGGGTAGTGCGTCCTCTCAAAGACCCTCTCCAGAGCCTGGAGCTGGCTGCTGTTGAAGGTGGTCCTGTTCCTCCTCTGCTTCTTCTTCCTCTTGGCTGCTCCACGGCTTGGGCTTAGGCTCTCACCTGTGGGGAAGACACAGAAGAGACCACATGAGAGCCAGACCCCTGCAAGACCCCACAGACCCCCGGCCATGCTCGAGCCCTCCTGGGGGTCTGCACTGCCCTGCTCCATACCAGCCGTGCTCCCTGCCGGCACGTGGGACTCTGCAGGGAGCAGCATACCTAGAACCCTGTGCTCTCCATGAAAATTGAAGCCTATTTCAGGACCTGCTGGAGCTTAGGGTTAAACCCAACATTTGCAAAGACCCGTGGTGGTTTCACTGGCTAAAACCACACGGACCTAATTTTGAATACCAGTCTCATCTCAGTGGATTCTGGAGTAGCATTTGATCCAAACTGCTGGGACTGCATCTCACAGACATGCCCCCCTCCTCAATGGGGACATGTCCACAGGGTGTCATGGGCTTGCTTCTTGCTAAGGTTTTAGGTCAAGCTTTCATGGATGGCGATGGAAATTCAGCACCAAAACATCTCTGAGAGGTGGGTCTTGGCTCCCACCTCCAGTACCCCCTGAATCCCCAGCTGTGGCATGTCCCCAAGGTAACACAGGACTGCAGCCAAGCATCTGATCATCCATCTCTGGTCTTCAGAGCTAGGAACGAACACCACTGTGTCTCACAGAGCTCAGCCTCCACAGTGTTTATTTCTGGCTTTGCTGGCTCATGGAAACATGAAGCTGAGGGTGTAGTTTTGTTTCTCAGTATTGATCTTGGGCTTTCAGCCAGGTTCAGATTAATCTCCTCTTTGTCACTAAAATCATCAGGTTTAGGCAACTTTATGAAGTCTTTTTCTGAGATACCCAGTCAGCTGCCTGCAAAGGCTTCATGGGGAACACATCTCGCTGTCATTCTTCCTTATGGAAGTACTGGTTAATTATTCTTTCTGCTAATAAAGCATCTGGATCCAATCTGTACCTACTGGTGGGAAAGTATTTTGGAATTATTTGAAATGTTAATAGTTTTATGACATTCTGATTCATAGCAGGGTTATATTGGGGTTTTCTGCTCTGTATCGTTGCAGAGGCCATGATGGCAGGAATTACCGCTCCCTGAATATGCTCAAGAAATAAATACTTGCTAATAAGCTGTGTTGATACTTACTAAATAGATGTGCAGCATTTTCAGATGATACTTGAGATAGTTATAAAAATCTACTGGATAGGATATTAACTCTCCTGCTCCGAGACACTACCAAGCTGTTGAGCAGGATATAACTAGAGGTACCAAGATCTTTAAGGCCAGAAAAACCTTCTTGGATCTTAATTTTGAATAATTCAAGCCATGAAACCTCCACCAACAAATTCTCCATTGAGTCCCTAAGGTCCCATTGTGCCTGAGTATGCCACTCTCAAGGGCTGTCCCATCCTGAAATGAGCCGAGAGGACCAGAGAAACCCCAATATCTGCTGGCTGGTTGTCCCTGGGCCTAATCACCTTCTGCCCAGAGCAAGGTCCAAACTTGGAGCTACTGCCAAGTTTCCTTGCACCCGTCTCTGAAAACCATGCCACTGGCTGATGCCACCAACAGCATCCCGGTGCTGAACGCAAGCCACACCAGGGATGCAGTAGAGGAGGAAGGGTTAGATTTATTTTCATTGCTGGCAGTGGCCTCCTGGAAAGTGGCCTCCTGGCTTCTCTGGTGCTTTGCTATAGTGAGGACCAGTGCCAGGGCCTGGGAGTACTGGGTGCCTCGAACACCCATACCCATTAAGGGATGAAGCATTGGTCTGGGAGGAGATGCAGGGATGCGGTGGGACCTGGGCAGCACCACCAGCCCTGTTCCCCGTCTCCCAGACATGTACAGGCATGCTGCATCATTTTGTCCGTGATGGGGCCAAACTGCTGGGACCATGGGGAGAGGAGAGCATCCCTGGATGGGAAGGGGAGGAAAAAGAGCTCTGTGCATCTCCCAGGGCCTCGCTGTAGCCACCAGCATTTCTCTGGTGTTCTAGGTGCTTTTGGACCTTGGTTGACCATCCCTTGGGCTGGAAATAGCCCGTGCTCTTGTATCTGGGACATGGCCTTCTTGTTTAGGCAAAGACAAGATGGACGGCACTGTGCCTGAAATACGTGTGGGTTTGAGGCTCTTTCCCCAGCCAGGAAACTGCAGGCTGCCCTTCACTGCCGTTCGTGTTTAAAGGCTCACAAATAAAATTCTCCAGATTCCCTCCAGCCCTTGTTCCTGCAGCTTCAAATGTTCTGCCAGTCTCTGCTTTCCAGTTGCCCCTTTTAGTTAAACTCCTTTTTTGGTCCTGTTTTCCTTCAGCGAACTAATGAGCCGCTGGATTAAAATACATGAAGTCCAGCCATGGTTGTCCCTGAGTTTTCTGGGAGCCTGGGACTGAAATGGGAACCATCAGGCTGGGAAGGAGCTACAGGATGTAACAGGATGAGAGACGTTTCCTTGCAGGTTTATGGCCAACCCGTAGGGCTTCTGGGGAAATTATACACCGCGGCTTGGTTCAAAAACTGCTGCCACCAAGGGCATCCACTGCCCCCCACCAAACCCGCAATGATTTCAGCAGAACCCTAGTAAATGTATAAATAAAATTTATAAACCCCCATTGGTTTCATCCCCAGTTTAAAATTTGGCCATAGGACTTTTCCATAAGTGAAGGCTTCTCTCACCCACCGGCTAATTTGGCCAAAAGCAAGGAGGAGGAGGAAAGGTTTCTTAAATTAACTCTCAAACCAGCTCTGTAGGATCTGGCCCCACTTCTGGCTGGTTTCTATCTCCCCAAACCCACAGAAGCAAGAGCTAAATGGCCACGGGAGCTGGGCGGTGCCAAGCGATTCCCACACAGGGGTGGCAGGCGTGCTGGGATGGAGATTTAGGATGAGTTCAGTCAGGATGTGTCCAGGTGCTGGCAGTTCCTGGGTGCTTGGAGAGCTGCAAGCCTTGGGCTGTGCCTGGGTTGGGGCATTTTGCTCAGCCCCTATTGCTGGTTTTAATGGAGGGACCACAAAACCCCAATGGGATGCACCAGGGAGCTTCTTGGAGAATGCTGGTGGCCAAAACCCCTTCCCCACCCTCTCACACCTCCCCTAAAACATGCTGCACCCCAGGTAGCTCAGAGCTCTCCAGTCACCCACAGAAACCTTTGCTTTCCAGCTCAATTCTCTGCTATGTTCATTTTCCTCGCCCATTTTCCACCCCCTATCCATACTGCAGGGAGGCAGCTCCCTGCCTGGGGCGCCTGCCTGGGTCCTCTGCTCCACTCAAGGATGAGCCTTGGTAATAGATCAACATCTTTTCCCCATTAGCTCAGGCATCACAGGCTTGTGGGACCAGATAAATGCCACCCTAATTGCTGGCGGCATGCTTCTGACAGGTTTACAGCGTGCAAAGTCGGGTCGGATCGCTTCTATCAATGATGCTTCACTAACCCCAAATCAGCTTTCCAAAAATGAGCATCACTATGTGCTCTGCGGCATTGGAGAAGAAAAGGTGTAGGGGATGGGTTGGGTCCCCTGAAGACCCCCTGCCATCTCGCTGCCACCCATCCACGGGAATCAGATTTAACCAGATTCGCTGACACCTTGATGGAGGAACCGGAAACTGGTTCTGCGCTCTGATGGGCCTCCAGGAATAAGAATTTTTAATTGCACAAAGTTAAAAACCAGCTCACTGCTGTCTTTCTTTTGCCCCAAAGCAGTGCTTGGGGAGGTTACAGAGAAAGCCAAACCCTTGCCTTTGTCCGTTATAATTTGGGGGTTCGTTTGGGGCATGGCTGGAGGCATCGGCTTGATTGTCCAACTCCAAGGTCAGAGGGGATTCCTGAGCCATCCCCCCAGCCACCTTCACCTTCAGTGTATTTATCTTCCACTGATTACAATTTCCGCTAAAGGGAAAAAAAATGCAGGGGAAGAGGGAAAACAGGGGGGATAACGTTACCGAATAACGAAAGATGACATTGGGGGGGAGGATGGGGAGAGGGAGGTGCAGGGGCTTTGCACATAGCAGGATGGGCTTCACAGAGCCCAGTGTGCTTCACAAAAAAAGCCTTAAATTGCTCCAGTGTGTTAGAAAAGTCTTTTCACCCATGATGTGGATGAGTTTTGGGGTGCTGGCTGTGGCCTGGGTAACCTCCAGCCTCCTCTCCACGAAGCCCAGCCTCAGGCAATGCTGCCTGTCTGAGAGCTGTGGGCAGCCCGGGGGGCAGTGCTCTGCCGTATGGATGCCATGGGGTGCTGGGCATCACCCCAAAACCCTTCTCCATGCAGAAGCACTGACGCTGGCAGACCTGGACCGTGCCATGCTGGCGAGCCACCCTGCCACCAGGAACTGGGGAGCAACTGGTCCTGCCCTATTTGCAAAGGCAACAGCCCCAGTGCCACCGGGTCAGAGCCGTGCTGGTTCAGCTGAGTGCAGACCAAGCCCACTTTTCTGGCTCTTGCCTTTTTCCTCTGTGCTTCCATTAGTTTTCCATAAGAAGAACTCAGCAGATTTCAGCTGCTGAAGCCTGGGCGCTGGGCTTGCCAAGGGGGGGCCCCACGCTGGCAGGGCCCCCAGCCTCCTGCACAGCAGCCACCGAGTGCTGTAAAGAGGTAATTTTCACTAGATTTCCACCGAGGCTTCGGCTTTGACTTACGACCTCCATTAGCAAGCGATAAACGACCTCCGTGCAGCTGTGATCCAGACCTAACCGGCATTTAATATCCCAGCCGCTCGCACGCCTGAGCCCCGGGGACCCACGACATCCCTGGGTAGGGATGCTCTGGCAGGGCAGCTCATCCCTCAGGATGGCTGTCGGTGGTGGGCTCCATCGCCAACCGTGCCGTCTCCCGCTGCGGGGTGGCTCCCCTCAGGACACCCAGTTTGGGGGGGTTCTTTGCCAAATACTCATCCCAGAGTATGGTGTTTGCCCAGCACTGTCCCTGCGACCTGGGATGGTCACCTCAGCCGACTGCAAGCCTGTCTCTCCACCAGATGATGCTGCAAAACCCCCTGCATGCACTGCCACGTCCTGGGAGAGGTTTTGCTGGCTCCACCTCTGCCACTTGGCTTTGGGGTGCAAATACCCCCGTTTTTGGGGGGCCATGCCAGGAGGGAGCGAGTTCAACCCTCTCCTGCAAAAAACCTACATGTCCTCCAACGTGTTTCATTTTCCATTGCAGCACAGACCCTGGAGCCCCGAACAGTTTTCTGCCGTTAAATTATTTCACGCGTTCCATTTATTTGAGAGCAGTTTGCCAAAGACCTTTTAAGCTTTAAATTTTTCACCCCCCACCCTCCAGCCAAATGATCAAATCTGCCGTACCATTTACTTCCGTTCTCTGCCTGGAATGGCATTTTTTCTCCCCTTTTTTCTTCTTGGGTATAATTTAAGGGTTGAAATAGCCTGGAGGGAATTAGCTGTAAATTCTTCCTAAGACAAATAAATTCAGCCCTCTAAGTTTCTACGTTTTTCAAACTGTTGAGAGACGTTTTGGGTTTGTTTTACTTGAAATAATGATCGTGGCATATCTGACCCTCAGGCTGCGGCCAGCTCTAACCAAATAAATAGCTTTTATTAATTAAGGTTTATCCTTAACAAATAAAACCCCAATTTGATCTCGGCCGGCTGAATTAGCAAAAATAAACAACGGGTTCTCCGGGCACTTGATGTGGATTTAACAAATTAACGCTGGGCCTTCATCAGGAAAGCCGCAGGGTGGTGGAGGCCTTTTACAGCCAAGAAATCCTTTGGAAAAACAATGTCTTTCATTTCTCCCATGGTCTCTCTCGGTAAACATGTGGACTCCCTTCATCCCTTTATATACTCCGGGGAAGCGAGGAGAGCTCCGGCGATGACGTCCGCCAAAGTTTCATGTGCAATTGTTTAACTTGTTCCTCTAAATCATGCGATGGGGAGGAAGCATTTCTCTTCGGATTGTGGCGAGCGGTGCTGGAGCAAAGAAAGCTCTCGGGTTTGGGAATTGCCCCTCTGCAGTGTCCGCCTGCTCCAGCTCCTTTTTATCCTGTAACCTTCAGCTGAGACACCCAAAGCTGGGGGGGCATGGGCATGGGCATGGGCACCTGAGTACAGCTGAAACCCCTTTCCAGCAGCTACTGCCAGCACTGCCCTGTCTTGGGATGTGTTTAGGGACAGCCTGGGAGCCCCCAGGGGTTTTGCCTGCCCACGCTGGGGCTTTGCAGCGAGGAGGGATGGCAGGAGGGATGCTCTGCAGGCCAAAGGGAAGCTGGGGGCTTGTCCCCGCTCATGAGCGCAGGCGGCACAGGGTTTGTCGCAGAGGCGATGGTGGGAGCTGTCTATGCTGCTACAGGTCTTTAATCTCCCCAGATCATCTCAGGAAGCCTGGGGGGCTGCGAAGCAGCTGGGAAGCTGCCCCTCCATGTGTGCTGGGTCGCCCAGCTGTGGTGCCTTTCCTGCACCCACCAGTGAGCCCAGCCTGGGTGTATGGGACCAACACAGCATCGCAGCTCAGGGACAAAACCGTATTGGTGTAACTCCTTTTTCTGGGCGGTTTCACCCCACTACCTGGAGGAGAAGCCCCTTGGGGCCACCAACCCCTGCCCACAGGGTGCCAGTCCCAGCTTTGCTCAGCACGATGCTGCGAGGTCCAAACCCATCCCAACGACTAGCCATGGGCCTGGGGAATGGGGTATCCCTGGGGAATGGGAGCTGCCATCCTGTCCCTGGGCTCCCCTGCTGCCAGGAGCGGGCTCTGACCTCCTCCTGGGCTACCCCTCCAGCCCAGCCCCAACCTCACAAAGACCCCGGGAATGTCGAGGGCTCTGGGGGACAGATTGAAGCCAGGGGGGTCCAAATGTGCTGAGTCCAAAGGAAACTTTCTCGGCTCAAGTGGCGTACATGAAAAATTTAAGAGAGGGGCAAGTCTCAGCTACTGGAGAAACATTACAGCAAAATGTTTCCGAGGATGTTTCACCTCATTAATTGTGAAAAAACTGAAACGCTGACACGTTTTTACAGGCTGCCAGTTTTGCTGGGGGAAAAGTGTCTATGTTAAAAAGGAGCAGCAAAAGCCTGGACCAAGAAAGAGGCCAAGGCTGTCCCGGGAGGGCCTTAGCCTGTGCTCACTGACAGGCAGCAGCCGACTGTTTTATGGTTATAGGGCTGCTGCTGCACCAGCCAGAAACCACCCAGCGCCGCGGTTCGCTGCCCCCGGCCGCACGGACACACAATTTTCGGGAGCATCCTGCCCGGCAGTGCTGTGACCCCAGGGATGCTCTGTGCACAGCCTGCACCCCCCGAGCCCAGGAGGCTTTTCCCCTTGCACGCCCAGAAGCTGCGATTGCAGCTCAGCAGCAATGCTGGGGATGGTGTGTGGTGTCCAAGCACCCATCGTGGCATGCCGGCCGAAAGCCTGAGCAAGATGGAAAGGTCCTGGAGAGCTGGCAGCATCCCTGCATCCCAGCAGGGATGCATCCAACCTGTGTTTGCAACCCAGCTGTGGCACCACAGCCTTTTTTCAGCTCATCCTCATCATTAGTGCAGCAAACACAGTTTCAGGACCAGAAGGAAACTGGAAAGGAGGAGTCCTGTGTTGTGGGATGCTGCCTCTCTTAGTGATGGTCCCAGCCCAGCAGCAGCCACCAAATTCACAAGTGAGAGTCATGAGTGGATTCAAAGCTGGCTCCTCAGCAAGGCTGGCGGTGATTTATCTGCTGCAAAACCCAAGTACACAAGAGAGACAAGATTGGGAGGTGTTACAGCAAGGAGAGGAGGGAGAGAGGGGATGAAGTGGGTGAAGGAAGAAGGGGATGAAGAGCGGGGAACCAGATGGTGGAGAAGCCAGGCAAGGACCTGGCTGGCAAAGTCATGCTCTGTGATTTATAGAGGATGCCCTGAGAGCTGAAAGATGGTGAAATCCATGGGGCTGCAGTCGTTCACCACAGGTAAAGCCCTGAGGCTTTGATGTGCCCAGCCCTCCCTGAACACTTCACAACCCTTCCAACCACACCAAAGGCTCCTGCCCAGCCAGAGGCTCGTGCACAGCCCAGCGCGGTGCTCACCCAGCTGGGGCCAGGCCTTGGGAATGGTGTTTTGGCACGGCTGGCTCTTGCGTCAGCGGAAGTGTTTAATGAATTAATTGCAGCCACGTTCCCCAAAGGAGGAGGCAGGGTCGGTGGGATGCTGTCAAGCCTCAGGAAGGGGCTGGGGAACATCTTTGGCCACAAAGCTCCAGTGGGAGAGGGCTGAGCAGCGTGAGAAGTTCCCCGCCCTGCTCTCCCGGGCAGCTGGTGGAGATGGTGCCGTCACCCGCCTTTTACCCAGGGTGGGAACTGCCTGCCCACAGACAGACCTTTGCAGAAGGGGACGTGGACAGACCCTGCTGCCAGGCTCACCGGCTCCAGCACAGACCCTGGCATCTTGGCCCCGGTCCCAACCCTGCAGCAGGATCCAGACCACAGAGCCTGGCACTATCAGCACCCCCTTAAACAACTGCTTCAGAAACAGCCTTTAAAGCCAGGCAATGGCGTTGGCGCTCGGCAAAGCTCGCTGCGCTTTCCCAGCTGCCTGGCTCCTGTGCACCCCAGGAGGCAGGGTCGGGGCCATTGTGCAGGGTTGCAGGGCTTAGACTGCCTGGCTGCTCCTGCCGACGGGTGGCATCGGCCCAGGGCGTCCAGCCCAGGACCCAGGGCGCCAAGCACATCCCTTGGGCTCAGTGATCTGCAAGCAAAAAATTCCCTCCCAGGGCCATGCCTGCGCGGAGCAGCGGGTGACCCCAGCCTGATGAAGGGCTTTCAGGAGCTGCCAAGAGCATCCCGTGTGCTCGGAGGAGGCTGCAACCGCAGCCCGACACAATGGGCTGTCCCGGCTCCAGCGCCGCCACGGCGTCCATTGTGTCAGGTCTCTGTGGGGATGGAGCCGCAGAGGATCCGAGCGGGGAACAAGCTGGGGTGCTGATCTCCCATGGATACCCCAATTTTCACCCCGAGGAATGGCAGGGCAAGGAGAAAAGCCTCCCAGGAAAGGTCCGTTGTTGGCATGAGTTTGCCAGGGACAGTGGCACTGTAGCGGTCACTGCTGGGCACACCAGTCGGCTTTGCGTGGTCGGGGTCTGGCCAGGGTCTGGCATCTTCCCCGCTTGCGGTGGGAGAACAGGCAGCTCAAGGGGGTTCACTCCCCTCTGGGGTTCCCCTTTGCCTAGATGGGGCTGGGGCCATGCCAAGTCTCCAAAAACTGATCCGTGGTGGTGCCAGTCTGGGATGTCCCCTGCAAATGCCAAAGAGGAAGAGGGGGAGACAGGGTAGATACAGGAATGTGGTGCGTGTTGTGCCATGGCTCCCAGCTTTACCCAGGGATGCTCGGAGAGACTGTGTCAGACCAAAGGGCTCCTCGGGCAGATGCCCATGGCCACAGGGCCGGGGGTGGCAGGAGCTGCTCGGCCGAGTGAGCTGAAGACCTCACGGCACAGCCAAGCGCCTCGCAAAAAGGCACCGCAGTGGGTTTGAAGCGCCAAGCCGGGCCAAGTACAGAGCAGCACCGACCGACGGGGGATCAGGAATTTTAATTTTGTTCTCCCACGAATCTGCCAGCCGCCGTGGTGGAGGCCTGGGGACCAACAAAAGGCGCTGGCTCTCCCCCAGCTGCCAGCGGCTGGGAGCCTCCCTGGTGAGGAGTCATTCACCGGCAGGGTTTGCTTTCATCTCCCGGCCAGGAGACTTTCTCATGGTGGGACAAGACCAGTACTCAGGCTGTCCTGTGCCTCACACTGCTGTAGCACCCCAGGATGCCCCTGGGGATGAAGCCCCTGGGCATCCGCCCGGGGTTGCAGCCTCCCTGTTTTGCCAGCATCATTTATGCCATGCATTAAAATAGCTGAGCACAGAGTGGCAGCACCGGTGATGGCTAACAGATGTGTGAACGGGCTTCTGCGGCACAGGGAAATGGCTGGCCTGGGCCCCGCTGCCAAAAAGCTGGGGTTTGGGTCAGCCCCAGGCACTGCAGCAAGGAGGTCTGGGCAGAGGGGACAGCCACGGTGGTTGCCCACAGCCATCGGCGAGAGGAATGCCGGGATGGACAATGCCAGGACGGATGATGCTGGGACAGACAGACCCCACCATCTTGCATCAGGGCTGAGCATGGCAGATGCTGCTTCTCTCCCCATCCCACAAATGTTTTAGGCACGGTTTGGTGCATCCATGATGCAGCCGCAGAGGTGCCAACATCACTCACACGCGGCTGCCTGACATAACAGGTTACATGGTTTCCCAGCAGGGCATGGGGCATGTGTAATTAATTATTGCTAATGAGGCTTGTGCAAGCGCCAGCCCTGAGACCAGCACCCGCCTGCGCTTGCAAACCTCCACCAAAAACTCAGCTTTAACTGCAAAGTGGTTTTTCCCAGGGGGTTGGGAAGGGGATGGGATGGTGGGTGCCTCAGATCATCAGGGTGTTGAGAGCTCACTAGGACTTTTGCATGGTGTTTAAAAAATAAAACTAATCAGCCAGGACCACATAGCAGCAACTCTGTGTAGAGGGCTGGCTCCCAGCCACGGACCCCTGGCATGGCGATCCCAGCCTTCCTCTCCACCCCCTGCCCCCCGAAAAAGTGGTTTCTTGAAATTTAATAAGCAAAAGCCCATAGCAAGCCAGCCTCAATGGCATCTGGCACTGAAACCCAACACCAGCCCGCCAAGTTAAAGCCCAGACCCCATTGCATCAGGGTCATTGCCAAGAGGGAGGGAAGACGACAGGACCCAGGGGGAGTGGTGGGAACCCCCACAGTGTCCCCTCCTGCCACCTCCTTTCACCGACCCGACTCCCCTCTCTTTTTTGAGGCCAATTGGGTGTTTTTCACACCCAGGCCAAGATGCCACCTAGCACCCTTTTTATCAGCGAACACCAGCACCTGCCGAGAGCCCATCCCGTGACTGCCAGCTGCTTGTCCCTGGCAGGGAGACACCAGCACATTTGGCCGTGGTGCAGGAGGGGTGCAAGCCCCTGGCCAGGACCCCATCCCACCGCTACTCCGAGGAGGACCCTTGTGGGCGCATGCACGCACAGACATCCCGGAAACCCTCGCCAGCGAGCAGCATCGCTGTCCTCCGGTCTGGTTTTCATTTGAGGTCGGTGGCCTCTCGCCAAATTTATTGTAAAACATTCATTTTAATAAGTGGCTCGTATCTTTTTTTTTTTTTTTTTAAATCCAGCCCGGTTAACTGTTTCCAGGTTAAAGCAGAGCCATGTGCAAGGGACGGCAGGGATGGCGGGGATGGTGGGGATGGCAGGGATGGCAGGGACAGTGGGGACAGCAAGCAAGCTGCTGGGGGCAGGTGCTGGCCATGGGGAGGACACCCGGGGACACCTTGGAGATGCCAGGGTGGGGGCAGCCGCATCGAGGTCCTGCTTCTGCAAAGCCCGGCGGCACTGAGACCCTCGCCCTCATTGCCCCAAGCCTTCATCCCCTCTGGGTCCCTGGGGAGCCCAAGCACCATTTTGCCACAGTGGGAACCCCAGCACCAGACTGGCTGAGGCCCCAAAACCCAGCCAGGAGTAAAGTGGGGTCCCAGTGTGCGGGTTGGGGACCTCCAGGTGCTCTCATACAAATCTCATTAAAACTTAACCCCTGATGGGTAACCGGGTTATGCTGAACACGCAAGGGGCTTCATGAAGCGAACGGTGCCTGGTAGTTTAGTTTTGAGATTCGTTTTAAGATTTATAAACCTCTAATACTAATGGAAATGCTTCAATGTCTTTTAATTTAAATGAAAACAGTTATTTTTTTAATTTAAAAATTCCCCTGAGGTATTTACAACCCCCAAATTACAGCCATGTGGCTGGCCCAGCCAAGAAAGTGAAATCAGTGAGGAAGGAGCGTGGCGGCCGCCCCGGCCCAAGCCGAGCCCAGCATGGCCCCGAGCAGCTCCACGCTGGTGGCCATCCCCATGTCACCCATGTCCCCTCCACAGCACCCCATGGGTGCTTTCCACCTTTGCTGGGGATGTGGGATCCCAATCCACGGGGCAACCAGCCACCCAGAGCTGCCAGCCACGGCTGTCCTTGGCAGGACAGCCTTCTTCTGTCTTTCCCACCTTCCTTCTGTTCTTCCTTTTTTGTCCTTCGAGAGGGACCCTCCCTTCCTTCTTTCTTTCCCTCTCCTGGACCCACATCAGGCTGGCAGCCCTGCAGCACTGGTGGGTTTGCAGATAGGAGCTGCCCCTGCCCACTCCTGCACCCTCCTCGGCCGTGATGCTGCCGAACCAGGCTCTTTGCTCCCCACCAGCCGCCCAGCGCTGTGTGTGGGGTCCCCTGTGTATCACCGCTACTCCTACCCCAGCACACCCCTGCAGCTATGCAAACCCCCTCCCACCCCCTGCAATGCCCTGCATGGCTCAGGGTGCAATGCAACCCCCCACACACACACACTGCAGTGCATTGTCGAGCTTGGGGGGCAATGCAATCCTCCCCAGTCACTGCCCCGTATGAGCTGGGATGAGATGTGACCCACCCCCCATTAATTCCCTGCACAAAGGGGCTGCAATGCAATATCCCTGCCCTAGCTGCAGTGTTCTGCACAGCTCGGGGTGCAATGCAATCCCGAGCTGTGCTCCAGCAATGCTCTGCATGACCTGGGGTACGGTGCAATTGCCTTGCGTGACTCAGGATACAATGCAACACTCCCTCCCCCTGCGATGCCCTGTACAGCTTGTGCAATGTAATCCCCACCCAACCAATGTGCTGCATGAACAGGGGTACAACGCAACCCCACCTGCACAACTCAGGGTGTAATGCAACCCCCACAAACACACTCCGCAAAGCCCTGCACAGCTTGGGGTGCAATGCAACCCCCCCATACACACATTGTATTGCACTGTACAACTTGGGGTGCAGTGCAATCCCCATGCTGCATGACCTGTGGTATAGCGCAGTTCCCCTGCATCGCTCAGGGCAGGGCAACCCTCCAACATATACGCATGGTAATGCCCTGTACATCTTGGGGTGCAATGCAAGACCCCCCGTACACACACACACACTGCAATGCCCTGTACAGCCTGGGGTGCAGTGCAACCCCCCCACTAATGCTCTGCATGACTCAGGGTGCACGACCTGCTGCACCAACACCTCTGCTCCAGCTCTGTACCTGGGCTGCTCCCCCCAGCCCCCCCAGGCTCAGCACCCGGGCTCTGCCCCCTCCCCAGCGCCCCGCTTGCGCCAGCGCTGCCATGTGCTCCCCGGCGCTCCCCCGGCTCCCCTGCCATGTGCACTCCAGTTTCCTTGCGTGTGAAGCCTGCAGCCTCTCAGATTCAGTGGCTGGAAAGGATGGCGCCTCTCCACATCTGGTTCAATGCGCGAGCCTGGCGCCTGGCTTAGCCACAGTCTCCATTCAGAGACACACAG
Source organism: Anhinga rufa (assembly GCA_013400875.1). Classification (NCBI taxonomy): domain Eukaryota; kingdom Metazoa; phylum Chordata; class Aves; order Suliformes; family Anhingidae; genus Anhinga; species Anhinga rufa. Next base: position 16,970 of record VZTV01060224.1, read on the forward strand.
ACTTTAATAGACTCATACAATTCTTCCTGATCTATCACTGCAGCCGCAGCTGAAAAGCTGCTTTATTATATGCACTCCAAAGGGGGATGAGGAGGGAAGGGGAGGGGGCCAGTGGCTGGCGCTGCCGCTCTCTGAATGCTCCCAGCCCACCCGGCACCCCCCCAGGACCTGAGCTGCCCCCCCAGGTCCTGCCCCGGCTCCCGGGGGCCATTTGCCCCCCAGCCCCAGGGTGAAGGAGCAGCGCCGCAGCCTCGTTACACCTCCTGCTCAATTAATGCCTGCGGCCCCCCGAGCTGCCGTTTGCACCCCAGCAGCGTGCACGGATGGGGCAGTCGCCAGCAGAGCCGCAGGGGAGGAGGTGGTAAAGGGGATTCCATCCGTCCCCCTGATGTCCCCAGAAGGGTGTCACTCCCCCCCAAGCTGGGACAATTTCCCCCAATCCCTCCAACATCAGCATCCCATTTACCCCCCAACTCCCTGCTAGGGGATCTGCAGCCGGAGCTGCTGGCACGGGCTGCCTGTGGGCGAGGGGCTGCCCCACAGGCAGGCTCCAGACCCCTGCCCCATGCCCCCAGCAATGCCCCTGGCAGGTCCCAGTGCTGGGGCTGGTTTTCTCAGGGGAGGTGCAGGGCAGGGAAGTGTCTGGCGAGGGATGCTGAGCACTGATGGGGCATTTCATTATGCCGTGGGAGGGCTGGAAAACATCGCCTGCAGCCATGTGTCCCTGGGGCGAACGCGAATGTTGGGAATGCCTCAAGGGTGAGGGTGGGATTTTATTTTTTTTTTAATTCTTGGAAATTTAGGGGTGTCCAGTGAAAACAACCCAGTTCTGCAGTGCCATGGCAGTGCTGGCCAACAGGCATCAGAAAACCACCTTGAAACCCCAAATCAGTCCTTCCTCGCCATGAGGGTTTGTTTTCCTTATCCTCCCTGACCCGGTTGGGCATCGCTGGTCCCACGCAGGCACCAGGACTGGGCAGGGAATGGCTGCCTCTGCCCACAGCACTTTCACCCTCTTCCCAGTTGCTTTTTCCAGCCAGGAAAAAAACTGAACTGCATTAACCCTGGTCTAAATCCTTGCCCAGTCCCAGCTCAGCCCAGCCCAGCCACAACCCGCTGCCCCAGCATTATAAAGGATGCCCTGAGCCTGCCCGGTGGCTCAGGATCCCATCCTGGGAGGATAACTCCTTTCAGCTGCTGCTCGTGCTGCAGGGAGGGGACAGGGTGCCAGCCTGGGGACACCAAGCCTCTGCCAGCCCCAAAGCACCCAGGTCCCATCCTGCTTCAAACCCCATCGCTTCAGCTCAATGATTTTACAGCTCTGGGGAGATAATTCCCCGTGGCCAGAGGATATCAGCCCCAGGAGAAGGGGTGATCGGCCCCGCTCCCTGGGAGAGAAGAAGGGTTTCTAACGAGGCAGCCTCAAAGCCCCAAATCATTTCATCAGCCTCCCAGCTACAAACACACGCCCAGGCTCTCTTAAAATGCTGATTCGTTGAAATTCACCCATCTTGGCTGCGCAGAGTCGAAATTTCATATTTTTCCTGTGAATCAGCCCCGTTCCCTGAAATAACAGCCCAAAAGGAGAGGGGAAATAGTCTTGCACTGAGCTGTTCCTGGTCGAGCTAGACATAACAGCCTGGTGGGGGGGGGAGGACGGGCAAGGTGTCCCCACACTCCAGCACCCTCCTGGGCTGGACATGGCCATGCCACAGGACATTTGGAGCTGCTGCTGGAGCTCCCAAGGGAGAGAGGCAAAGCCCCTTTGTCCCCACTGCACATGGGACCCCCCCGCTGTCCCCTCTGGACCCTGTCAGGCGGTGGCCTTTGCAGCTCTGCCCCACGTTCCTGCGCCCTTTCCCCGCTGGAAAGGGGATGGGAACGAGCATCCCCCACAGCAATGCCTGCTGAAAAGCTGGCTCACTGGGGGTGCCAAGGGGAGAAAAATCCCAGCAATGAGAAGTTAGGGGGGAAGTGATTTTCCTATCCCCTTGGCCCAGCCAAGGCCGCTCCAGCTCTCGGGCTCCCCCAGCAAGAGGGGACCCATCTCCCCAGGCCCTGGTTTTGTTTTTTTTGTCTTTACCCTCTGGCAGCCGCTCCCCCGGCACAGATGCAAGCATGTGCGGGGACCCCGCAGAGCCCAACAAATGCTGCAGAAAACGTGCTGGTATGTATTTCTCTGTGCCCCTGGGGAGGGCTCTGAGCAAGCAGGGCTGATTCCCGGGGCTGCAAAAGCCCCTGCTCCAAACCAGAGCCCCCCCGAGCTGGGGCAGGGGGAGCCTGGAGCCCTGGTGGGGGTGTTTAGCCCATTTGGGGGCAAATTTTCCCCAAATTGGAGCCCAGATGCCATCAGTCAATAAGAGCCTGACTGCACCCCAGGGCACAGAGCATCCTCCCAGCACACGGGGAGGAGCAGGATGCTAAGCGGGTGTCACCCTTCGGAGCTGTAGCGGACAGGGAAGCACAGAGCAGTGGTACCAGGGTGGGCCCCATGGCAGAAGCCCCATTAGACCTAGGGTCTCCCAGCTGTGACCCCCACCCTAGGGTCCCTCCCTGTCTGCACAGCTTGTGCTGCTCTGACTGGTTTTGGCAGGGCTGTGACCTAACTCAGCCTCTTGTCCTGTCCATGCCATGGGAAAAGCATTGCTCCCACCCATCCCATGGTTTTCAGATGGGTGAGACCTGGAGAACCAGTTTTCCCCGGTCTATGGGACAGGGGACCCCCAGGCAGCCCACATGCAGGACAGTGAGTCCCGTGGCAGTAATGCAGGGTGACAGCCCTGGTGGGAGGCCCCCAGTTAGGGATGGGAAGCCTGGCTGGAGGGGTCAAGCTGCAAGTTGGGGCTGTCCCCTGTCCTTTGCAGCAGCCCAGAGGGGTGCAGGGTGGGTCCCTCCCCATAGCCCTCTTTTTTTCTTGACTGGGATACACTGGGCTCCCTGCAAGAGGCTGGAAACAGTCTGGGCAAGCCAGGACACGTCAGGCTCCCCATCCATGCCTTGCCTGTCGCCAGCCTTGCACTAAGCGCAAACAAATGTGGAGGGCTGGGAGGCGGGCCGGGGCGGGGAGCTCCCGCCCGGATTAATTGGCGCTTACTCAATACGTGCTGATGGATGCTACACCGGGGACCTGCCAGCATCAGGCCCTAGACAAGTGCTGTCTTGGGCACAGGCCCAGCTGTGCTGTCCCCTCCCCTGGGGACCAGCTCCAGCAGCCCCATGGGGACCATCTCTGCATGGAAAGAACCTCCTTGTCTTGGGGTCTGCGGCCCTCAAAGCCCTCCAGGGAGGGGGATGTCCCCAAGCAGGCGCTGGGGACAGTGAAGGAGACGTCATGGCTGTGCAAGGATGGCTCCTGTCCTGGTGCCACCCAGCCCGGCTGCGCTGGCCTTACAAGGACAGAGGCAGCTTGCCTGCCCCCCGTGCAGATGCCACGGTTCCTGGCTCTGCCGCTCAGGGACTGTACCCACCAAGGGCCCTTCGGGAGGTTAGCCAGTCCAGGAAGATGCCATGGACAGGGGATCCTCTGCCCAAGCACCCTCAGCTGATGCTCTTTGTTCTGGGGAGCAGTGAGGGACCATGGGTGCTGTAAGCCCCATGCCCCAGCCTTGCTGGCCAGTGGTGAGTCATGTCCCACCCCAGTGCATCCCAACCTCATCCGCCAGGCTGGGGCAAGCAGGTCATGGTGCCACCCCAAGCAGCCAGGACCCCTGCTGTCCCATCTTTCAAGGGACAAAAGCACAAGAGCCTCTCCTTGGGAGAGCTGCAGCCACATCCATCAGACACTTCTCCAAGCCTCTTCCCCCTATGGGGGCTGAGTCAGGGTCCCGACACCCCCGTTCCTCTGTGAGAAGTCACCCAGAAACTGTGGAAAGCCTCCCAGCAGAGGGTCTTGGGGGGTTTCTAGCACTTTTCAGGTCATGCAATGCAGATGGGTGCTGGAGAGAGGGGTCTGATGGGTCTGGGGTTATGGGGCAGGGGGACCTTGGCTGGCTCCCCATGCCTATGGCCCTGTCCTGCTGGCCCCAGGGGTCTGTCTTGACCTTAGCCAGGCACAGAAGGTCAGCCACGAGTTAATGACTTTGGGTTTAATTGCAGCTGAGCCACGTACGTGTATGGGTGTCCCAGGGAAGGCAGATCCCCATGGGCACAACCCGGCCCTTTTCCAGCAGCGTTATGTTACAGGGCTGCCTCCTGTCCGTGCAGCCCGAGGGGCCAAGGTGTCCCCGAGCTGTGCCTCCTGTCTGGCAGGGACAAGTGGCATTTGGGAAGGCAGAGGAGCACCGACGAAATGTGTCCTGTGAGCCAGGACCAGCACTGCCACTGGGCTGGGCCACCATGGGACAGCGGCTGGGATGGCTCTGCCTCAGGGAAGATGCTCGAGCCCTGGGAGCAGCTTGGGGCTGCTTGGGGCAATCAGCCAATGCTTGGCCCCAAAAGCAAGCTCTTCCCCTTTTCCACTCCGTTACCAGGTCCCTGCCCCTCCCTGCCTCGCTTCTGTCTTTTCAACTGCCCTTGTTTATGTAATTAAAACCAATTTGCTGTAACATCATCTTAATCCCCTCTGCCCTCTTGGATACAGCCTCTCCTCTCATTTCATCACTGCTCTGCTCAGCATCCACACAGCCCCAGCACGGGTCGGAGGGTCCCAGCTACCCCACGGGTGAGGAAAGGGCTCCAGGAGCTGTTCCGCAAACAGGGTGCCCAGGGGCCACCACATCTCCCCATGCCATCACCCAGTCCCACCAGCTGCAACCAAACGGGCAATGCGTGCCTGCCCCATGCCGGAGGATCCCCTCAGAGGGGCCACAGCCCTTCCTCTGAGCCCGGCCATGACAAAAGTGGCTCTTTCTGAGTTTTGAGCCCCGAAGCGGCCGCTGGAGCCAGCGCCCAACTCCCTCTCCCATCCCCAGGCGGCACCAAAAGTAAGTTCATTGTTTGAAAAGCCATCAGTCAAGGCCTGCTGGCTAAAATTACCCTCCTGCTTTATCATCTTGAGAACATTAAGGGCTGTTGTTAACAGATGTTTCGCGTTACACATTATTTGTTAGTCTAATGAAAGGAGGTGAACAAGCTTTCAAGACCTCAGAAGTTGTGCGGAAGGTTTTCGATGGGAGGCTGCTGCACTACTCCAGGGGAGGATGAAGATGAAGATGAGGACGTGAACAAGCCCTCGCCACCCTGTTGGCGTTTCCTCACTCTTGCCTGGCTTGTGGGATTTCTGCCTCTTAATTTTTGGGTGCCATGAGAGCAATGTGTTGCACAGATATTTGTACTCATCCTCCCAAGAGGATGCTCTGGGTGCCCTCAGGGCCCGTTTGTGGCTGGGACCAAGGCAGGGGCTGATCAGCCCCCTTGGCTGGAGAGGGAGGTGGGGACGGCTCTGGTCCTTGGTGCCAGCAGGAAGGGATGTGCCAGCCCTGCAAGGGTCGCAGGCAGTGCCTAACGGAGAGGCTGCTCCTGGAGCAGAGATGTGCCCAGGGCCCTGGCGGGGAGGTCTGTGGGACTGGGATGGTGGGTGAGGGCAGGAAGGGATTGAATCCCCCTCTGCAAAGAATAAAACCCTGCCCTGAGCTTCTCTGGCTCTGCTAGGCTCTGGAACAGAAGCCTCCTCCTGCTGCAGCTGCCTGGAGAAGGAGAGAGGGTTTCATCGAGGTTGCAGTCTGCTGAGCACAGCCTGTGGCTGCCTAAAGCATCCCTGCGCCAGCTCTGCCAGCATGGTCCCCCAGACCACGGCGAGCCCTGCCTGGCGGAGGAGGTGCCAGCAGCTTTGCTGCAGGCTCAGGGCTGCTCTTCCTCCAACCTGCTGGCACGATGACCCTGATAACAGCTTCCCAGCTGGAGCACAGAGCTGCACCCTGCAGAGAGATACCCGGGTACCAGGATCCGTTTGCATTGATAATAAACCCGCTGCCACTGACCTGCAGGGCTCCAAACTTGCATCTGGCAGAAAAAAACCATGATGGTGAAGAGGAAGATGAGAGAACACACTGAGAGGCTGGTTTTTTACTTTAGGATGCCAATAAAAGATAACGTTACCAGTAAAAGTTCCTCTGCTGTCATCGCGCTGATGCCGAAAGCATCGCAGATGTGTAGCACAAGGCTGATGCTCACAAAGGCAGGGCATTTGCCTGGTATTTAGAGTCTCCCCATCTCGATTTAGGAAATTGCATCCCAGTTTAGGCTTTGGCAGTGGGTAACAGGTCTCACAGGTCGATGTTTGCACGCACAGAGGTATTCTCTGTTTCCTTGTTCTCTTCTTGCTTGCTGCTCTCAGCTCCCATCGCTCAGGTATTTCTCTCTCCAGGTGGGATCAGGGGGAGAAATGCTTCTACTCCTGGACGGGCTGTTGGAGCATCCCAGATGCTGGCAGTGTCTTCATCCCTGCAACCTCACCAAAACAGGCGCTAATGGGAAATATCCCCCGTGGTCCAGCAGTGCTGGGATCAGTGGGCCAAATCCCACAGGGCCTCTGCCCAAGGAGGAATGGGCTTTTAAGGTGAAAAATAGACTTGTGGGGATCAGCCAGCCCCCTTGCCTCTCTCTTTGGTATTTGCATCACCCCCGTTCCCCACTGAGCCTCTTTGGGGTGCACTAGGAGCTCAGCAGGGTGGTAGTTTCTCTGCTGTTTTGCAAATAGCCCTGTGAGATGAGCCGGCTGCCGCAGGCTGGGCCAGGTTTCCAAAAGTTGCGCTGATCCCATAGAGCATACTGTCCCCCTGCATGGTCCCATCAGCGGGTGAAAACCTCCCCGCAGTCCCAAAGGCAGTGCGAGAAGTACAAACAAAACCCAAGAGAAGGGGAGGGAGGATGGAATAACACCGAAAATACCAGATACCATCCCAGAAAGCAGCGCCCAGCCTCACCCAGCCCTCAGCATCCCAAACAGAGGCAGGCTGGGGGCTCAGGAGGGCTCCTCCGTAGAGGAAGAATGTTGTGCAGGGGAATGAGATGTGAGTGGGAGAAAAATGCTTCAGACCTGCACGCAATGCTGGAGCCACGGGAGGGGACCGAGGGAGCACCCTGTTGCGGGATGGGTTCCCACTGGGAGCCCCTCACCGCAGGTCTGGGCAGCCTCCGGGGCGGGCTGAGCCCCCTTCAGCGGCACAGCTTCCCGGGTGGGCTGCGCACCCCTGGCCGGGCACGGGTCAGGCCCTCGGCAGGGCACCCCAGGGCTGCGCTCCGGCGGCCGCAGGAAACAAGCCCGGGGTACCAAAACCCAGCTGGGGGGCAGGTTTGGGGGATGCCACCCCCAGGGTCCCCTCGGGGCGGGCACCACAGCCCGGGCCGTGGGGAGGTGGTGAGGTGACCTTCACCCCACGCTCTGCCTCCCCTCTCCTCCTCCTCCATCCCGGTCTTCCCTCCGCCGCCTCTGCGCCCTGAGGGGACACCGGCTCGGGGGAGGGGGGCGCTGGGTGCTGCCGGGTGCCCCCGGACCGGGGCTTTGCCGCAAGGACGGGGCGAACCCTCCCCGCCCCCGCCCCGGGCGCCGGAGCCGGGCTGCGGCGGGGCCGGGGGAACGGCGCGGCGGCGTGAGAGCCGCGGAGCGCCGGGCAGGCGGGCTTGTCCCGTTAAAAACGGGGCTCCCGCAAGGACCGAGCGCCACGAAGCCGGGTCCCGGGTGGGTCCCCGTCCCCTCTCCCAGCCCCGGCTCAGCGCCGCTGGTCCGGCTCCGTCCCCGCCGGTGCTAGCGGCCCGGAGATGGGCGCCGGGAGAGGACCGGCTGCGTCCCGGTCCCCGTGGTCCCACCGGGCCGCCTCCGCTCCCCGGGCCTGGAAACCGAGGCGGGGAGCCCCGCGGGAAGGAGGGGACGCCGCGGGCCGCTCATCCCCGGGACGCACCGGCTGCCCGGGACCGTCCCGTGCCCGGCACCTCCGGTGGCGGCGGGAAGACAGCCGGTGCGGGGTCCCTCCGCTGGGCGCGGGGTCCCTGTGCCCCCTGTCCCCGGTGCGGGGTCCCTCCGCTGGGCGCGGGGTCCCTGTGCCCCCTGTCCCCGGTGCGGGGTCCCTCTGTCCCCGCGGTGCGATGTCCCTCTGTCCCAGCCGTCGGGGTGTCGGCAGCCCCGCAGCTCGACCCGACGGGGGTCACCCCTCGCCTCCACCACCCCCTTTGTCCCCCCCACCCCGCCGCGGGGGGACACCGACCCCCTTTGTCCCCGGTGCCCGGCGCTGCCCACGGGCCGCCGGCTCCGCAGCCCGGGCCGGGCCGGGGGGGGGAGTCACACGACGGCGGGGACACCCCATCCCCAAGGCTGCCCCAGACCGGGGGGAGCCATCCCGGGACGGCGGGACTCACCGTCCTGGGGCGCTGCCTCGCTGCCGCTGCTGCCTCCC
>VZTV01060225.1:0-31188 GCA_013400875.1 Anhinga rufa
TTTTTTTTTTTTAAATTTTGTTTGCCTGTTCAGATACTGAGCCAAAAATATCTCATTGATTTCTCAACTTTATTTAGGACATAAACCAAGCCTTTATCTACCCACACGGAGCAGCCAATGTGGGTTTTACTGTACAGGGCGCCTTCCTGCTTTGCAGGCCTTTCACAGGATAAATCTTCAGGCTGAAGTTTTCAGAAAGATGTACATCAGGGTCACCGTTTTTTAACGTGTTCATAAGATGTAAGAAAGACAAAGAAAAGCAACTAAACCACCCTGCAGAGGCCGGGGGAAGCCGGCAGAAACCCTCTATGGGCAGCCGATCTCGCCGCTTATTGTTCCTCCTGGTGCTAAACCACAGGCAGCTGCGGGCATATCTCACATCTGATTTCTTTCTCGGGCTTTGGCTGGTTTCTGTCCGCTCTCGGATGTACTGGATCCTCTGCGAGGCATCTGTTTTGCCTTATTTAAAGTGGGTTAATTGCAATGGCAGAAACTGGGGTGCTAATTAAACCCGGCGATAAAGACAAGGTGTGCCTGGAGGTAGCCGGCTCTGGGCTGCGGGCGGAGGGAGCGGCTTTTCCCAGGCGCGGATGCGGTCCCGGCCCCGGGGTGAGCGGGGACCGGGGGTCCGGGAGGGCAGCAGGAACGGAAAGATGGAGTTTCTGTGCTGGCATCGCCTGGTGATGCGCAGAGCTCCCGAGCCAGAGCCCAGTCTCCTGCTATTTCATTTGTTTTGATGGATTTTTTCTCCCCTTACTACGTCCAGTCGCTTTTTGTTAATCCAAGGCAGCATTTTGTTTTTGTGGGGTGGTAGTGGCAGCAAAATGTTCAGCCAAATTTTGCAAATATTGGCACGTTCCCGAGCTGCAGGGTTCAGCGTCTGTCTTTAGGTTCAGTTGGGAATACACTACAAGAAGCTCTGTGAAAAACTCAGCTAAAGGTTGTTGAAAATTTATGTAGAATATTTGCTGCCCAGTAGCAGAGAGGCAGCGACTACAAAGAAGAAACACCACTGGTGAACGGGAAAGGCTTTTCTCCCGTGGTGCCATTCAGTGCCGCAGCTACAGGAGTAGTGCTAAATTAAATAAATAAAAGAGAGGAAGGCAAGTCTTTCACGTTCTCTTATGTCAAAGCCTCTGGAATCAGTGGGAAGCTGAGTAGAAGGGAATGCCGTGGTGACTGAATTGCGGCTGACACTTTTCAGGCTGTCAAACTGGCAGAGCCCAAGGGGCTGTCTTGCCCAGGCCTCTGGGCCAGGGGCATTCAGAGCCCGTGAGCCCACACCGGGGGGATTTTGGTGCTGAGGAAGTGCTTCTTTCCTGCCTGCGGCACCTCTGACGGCTGCAGCGCACGCTCCCCCTCCCAGAGGAGCCTTTCCCTCTCTCTCTGCTTTGTGGGTGGTTGTAACGCTTTTTCAGTGCTGCCTCATTTGTTCTGATTTTTTCCTCCCCTCTGTTTTCTCCTCCGTCATGCCTAGGTGAGACACGACCCTGTTATGTGCCCCCCAGGAGGTACGCCAAGCTCTCGAGCGCTGGAGACCCAAGGTGCCCCCCTTGCCGCGGGGCTGCCGAGCTGTGGGGAGAGCCCAGGTGAGACAACGCAGCGGGTAAATCCCGGGGCGCGGAACCAGAATCCCCCTCTCGCATCAGTGCAATACGGCGTGCCGTCTCTAGGTGAGATGCTTTCCTCTCCTTGGCCACTCTGCCAGCAGGGATGGTCTGGCAGATGCACCTCAACGCCTTGTCCCCATGCTTAGTGGGTGTGAGGCTGATAGGGGAGAAAAGACCTTTTTTAGACCTATTTTTGGCATTTGGCATCAGCTGTGCTAGGGCAGCTATCCAATACATCTGAGTCTCCCTCCGTACAAAACAAAGAAGCAAATTAAAAATATGTACATGTGTGTGTGAGGAAGCAATTCAAAGCATCTCTTCATAGCTGGGAGAAATGCGCACTATAATTATCTTAAATGAGCTAGTTATAACTTCCTCGTTATTGGCAGTGGATTAATGTAAGACCACACACTCATAGCGCTGGTATTTAAAAAAAAAAAGACAAGAAAAAGCAAAAGCGTGTGAGGCTGGCTGGGATGGGGGGTCACCAGGGAGAGACATTAAAAATTGCCAAGGAAGGAGGGAAGCCAAGCCAGGGAGCGCAGCGGAGAGATTTGTGATGGAGGCTGTGAGCACCGATAAACCTTGTCCAGGTGACTCCACTTAAAACCACCCTGGGGAGCAGCCCGGCCCCGCAGTGACACCGTCTTTGCACGAGCAGACCGAGCGCTGCCTGCGATACCCCGGGGTGAGCGTGAGGACGAGGCCGTAAATGTCCCTGCTCTGGGACTAATTTGCTCCTTCACCCGTTTCCAAGCAAGGCTCACTGCAAAGGACTTCAGCGAGAGACAGCTAACGATGTCGGATGGGATCCGCCTGCTTCCCAGATGCTCTGACTTCACCAACGTCCACGACTGCGTAGATGAACACGTGGGATGAGTGACAAGTTAACCCTTCGAATAACTTATTGCTGTTGATGTCCAGGGGTGCTTCCTTCTGATTTACTGCATGCCAAAGGGAAGACAGCAGGAGCGAGCTCCAGGAGTGCTGCCTGCTGTGGACCTCGCCGTCCCGGCACCGCTGCCTGACAGCAGCATCGGACCTGGCCTCCCTAGCCCTCATCAGGTGCCCTGCTGGCTCCAGTGGCGGAGGCAGAGCCGCGGGGCTGAGGAGGCTGCTGGCAGACGGATCAGGAATGGCCTCAGACGGGTTTGGACCTGCACCTAGGTGGTTTCCCAGCTCTGATTTTCATAACTCCGCACAGGGAATGCCCTGGAGTTGCTCTTTGCTGCGCCTCGTCCCTCGAAGGCAGCCAGCCACCCCAAGCAGGCAGTCCCCTCCTGCGCTGGCTGAATGTCTTTGCAGTAAATGCCAAGGGCCTGATCCTGACCTGGGTTTCATGGGTGTCGCCTCACGTTCAGGGAGGCAGTCGCTCCCCAGGACCTTGCGCAGCAGAACGGGCTCAGGCGCGGGATGTCTGGGGAGCCCCGGCCCCCTGAGCCGAACGGTGGCGGCACTGCCAGGGCTGTCCCCCCCTGGAAGAAGCTGGCTGGCCAGAAACAGAGCCAGGGCACTGCAAACGAGCTGTGACAAGCCAGGCCAGCCCCAGCTGTGCTGCCTAGAAAGTCTGGGGGGATGGAGATGCTGCCAAGGGGAGATGTGGCCATCCTTGGAGCACTGTCTGCAGCGCAGCCCCCTGCTCCGCACGAGCTCTGCCTTCCTCTCCTGCCCCCGGCACTCCATTATTTGTGCAGAAGAGCTAAACATCCCTGCTGTGCAGAGGCAGCCATATTCCTGTAGATACACGATTTCTGTAACACATAACAGCCTCCTCGAGAGGAACAATTTATATCTAGGATAGTGCCAGGAAGAAGAGAAATCCAGTCCTGGATGTCTTCCAGTTTGAATTTTCTCCCACTAGGTACTGTGGGTTCATTTTGCAAGTGGTTTTTGATCATTTATTTTGGAGCCGTTTGGAGCAGGACTGGTGCCGGTCGGAGGGGTGCCGGAGCCAGGACTTGCTCTTCAGGGAAACATGTCAAATTGGATCCTGCGAGCCTCTAACTCCATCATGCCGGCTCTGCGCCTGGGTAGCAGGAGTCCAAGTACAGCCTAAATACTAAACTACGCTGAGGTGCTCAAAAGAACCTCCCACCCAGAAAGCTGCCACTGCGGAGCAAAGAAGGGTCAATACCAAAGGATGGAGGAAGCTTCCCCTACCAACCCCACCTGAAGAGGTGGTATGCAATAGATGAGGGCACGTTTCATCGCCTATGAACACATGTGAGCACTACAGGAGTACCAGGGTGGCTGAAGGAATGTTAGAGTGTCTTTGCTCTCGACTGTGGCCCAGGGTGACCCTTCCAGCTCTGCACAGGGATGCCTGCACTTCAGTGCAGGGACCCCCACGGCACAGGGACAGGCTGTTCCACAGCACACGTGGAAATATCCAGACTATCTGATGTCTGTAGGAAATGGAAGGCTTGTGTCCCGACCCCACCATGCAGGTGGGGAGGGTGGCGAGGGCGAGGTGGCCGGTGGTGCCTGTTCTCGGGGACAGTACGTGTTACCGGAGGCTGCCGCTGGGCCGGGCACTGTACAAATGCAGCAGCGGTTCCTGCCCTGGAGAGCGGGCGATCTAAAGAGACTGTGCGGATGAAGGGTGGGGCGATGGTGGAAATACTATCGCTGCTTCACCTCTGGGGATAGTACCAGGGGGAGCATGAATGAGTCGCCCGGAGGCAGACAGTGATTCCAGGACAGAACTGAGAGCACAACCCAGGCTCTGATGAGCAGTGATTTACACACCGTGAATGGAGAGCTGGTTATTATCTACATACTGACGCCAAAGGACGTGCTGGCTTTTCATAAAGAGAGATAATCAATAACAACTGCCGTCCTTTTTGATTACTAACTTTCTGCAAGCCGCCTTCAGCATCCTGCCACCGACTGCCCTCATTTTGATGGGATGAATGAGCCCCACATCGTCTCCTTTGTGTGCTCAGCTAACGCAGTTTCAAGGCTCTTTAGGATCCAGTTGGATGAAAAGAGCTATTTGAATGTAAATTAATTGCTATTACAATTCTGTTTTTCTGCTTTTCGGCAGAGGAGATAACTTCAGCCTTGTCACAGAGAACAAAACCATCAAAAGTGAACGTGTCATTTCAATCTCTTCATATAATTATATTCTGAGGATTCAGACAGTTGGGTGGTTTCTGCATTATTTCTCCCCTGAGGAGGATCGCTCCCAGCTCCCAAGCACAAGCAGACTGTGCACCAGGGCGAACGTCAGCCCCCTCCTGCTCACGGCGGCAGTGGCGCTCACCAGATCTGCCCATTCCCTCTGGACACAAGGCCGGTGCCGGTCGCGGCTAAAGCTGGTGGCCGCCCTGCACTGCGTGCCAGCAGGCCTTCACCTGGATTTAGCTCAGTACGGAAAACATCCTCTTCAGTTACAGGTGTAAGTGGGTGTGATTTACAGGCTGAAGAGATGAAAAGCAACCGAAGGAGTCCGCGGCAGCAGGTATTAGAGCCTGTTGCTGAGACTGCTGGGGCTGGTTTCCGTGCTGCGCGTCTGCGCGCCCGTGGCTGCTCGTGGGGCGACAGCAGCGGTGAACGGGAGCCCTCACCCCACCTGCAAGCTAACACCCCTTCCATACGCCACCGCTCCGAGGCGTACGTCACTTCTGAACTCTGTCTGTTGTCACTCTGGCTTTGTAATGCAGAGGTGAAAAAACGGGGAAAATGACTGAAGAAAATACAGAGCTGCTTCTGTCAGAGAGGGGCTGAGCGGACGCTGCACCAGGGGCGGCTGAGGCGCCCGGCCCTGAGGGGAGCGCCCGGCTGCATGATGGTCACATACCCACGGCTCCAGGGGATGGCAGTGCCGGACGAGGCTTTGCTTCGCCAGTGTGAAACCGCAAGAGAGATTTAGGCGTGCGGGAGGAGTGCCGAGCGCATGCGAGGCAGGAGCTGGGCCTGAGCGTGGCTTTGCCGCGTAGGCGCCCGCTCCTGGCGCAGGCAGAGCAGGGACAGGCCTGAAAAGCCGTTCGGTGAGAGGAAAGAGGGCAGGCTGGCAGCGGCTGGCGCAGGGCGATGCCAGGGGCCGGGGCCCAGCGTGTTTGAGCTGCTGCGTCCGCACGAAACCTTTTCACGCCTCTTCCACTCATGGTTACTGCTATCAGATGTTTTTGTCTCTGCTGCAGTCAGCAATCTCGGGCAGTGGTTAAGTTGTGTCATGGCTTTAAGCCGCATGGAAAACAAACCGTGTCAGCCCTCGGCGTGCCTGGTCACGATGCTCTGCCTCAGCACCGCCGTTCTCAGAAGTGGCTGTTTACCGTGCAGGGAGGAAACCTGCGTCCCGCTCCCTCCTCCTGCTGCTCCCGNCACGGCGCTGGCGGCGAGAGGGAGGCGAGGGACGGCGCCGGCCACCCCGCGGGCAGCAGGCCTGCAGAAGGCGGTGGCTGCGCTGCATCCCTGCCGCCAGCCAAAGCTGCCAGGGCCCTGCGCCTTCTGATGGCCCGAAACACCAGAATTTAGTTTTCGTGTTATTTCGGGGAAGTGTGTAATTAGCAACGGCGCATCTCTCCGTTAGCTGGCCGCTTCCGCTTAGCAGGCGTTTTGATGGTAAATTAATGACTGTCATGGAGCGGTGGCCACCAGCTGGGCCTTGCCTCAGCCATAGGCCAAGACGGGGAGGTCACCGTCCGCCTGGCCTTGGGCGTCCTCATCTCGCCCAGACCTGGGGCTGGGGAAAGGAGCCACGCTCCCCGTTCTGTATTTCCACTTCCTAGGGGAGATCGACCGACTCCAGCCCAGTTACGCCAGATGCGGGCCGATGCAGTTTCCCAACAGGCAAGGCTTGCTCTTTCCTCCCTGCAAAGCCAGTGGGAAATTCTGAGCCCGTCGGTTGTTCAGGGCCCAGAGGAAACCCTACTAAAGCGGTCAGATTGCCAAAGGACACCTCTTTGGGTCTTAAAAACTGCCTCCTAGATTGGGTCCCCTGTCCTGGCATCAAAACGACGTGGAGGTTCCCCACATCAGGGTAAACTCGAACATCCACTTACCAACTCATAAGGAAAAGCTTTTCTTAAAAAAAAAAGGTCACAGATCTTTATTCGTTTGCACAGTGCCAAGCACAGTGGAGTCCTGATGCTAAAAGGAGTTCGAATGCCTGAAAATTAATGACAGAACCAAGTCCAGCATTTAAGAGCAAGCACCGCAGTTTTCCTTGTGAGAAGGGTGGAGGAGAAGTAAAGGACAGCAAGACAAGATTTAGATGGCAGCAGCAAGTGGGCCTTCTCCCTGCCAAGATCCAGCCTCACCTCCCAGGATGTTTTTTAGCTCCAGCCCTGGCGCAGTGGCAGAGCTGCACGTGAACGTGCTTCCTCCTCTCCCTTCCCTCTGGAGGGGAAAATTGCAAACTCAGGCCAGTGACCAGCTTTGTGGACCTGGGGACCGTGGCCAGCCACCAGCAGGGAAGCTCTGCAAGAAGAGGAAGCCTCTCAGACTTTCAGCCTCCTTGCTGACCACGATACTTAACGGGTGAACACACATGCACGCTGAGAAACCCTGCCGTTCTATTCCTGACTTGCCATCTGAGCCTGACTCATTGCCTTGGTAACAAATTAAAACACTTTTATGTGTTTGCAGCTCAGTACCTTATTTTGTAAAACCAGGGAAACTGGCTCCTGATGTTGGCTGCGGAGGTCCTTCGGCTTTCCCCCGCCCCGCGGCATCGCCTGGGAGCAGCCCCATGCCCCGTTTCGAGCCGTGGCAGAGCCGCCTGTGCTCGCAGCGTGGTTCACACGGGTGCTTCAGGCAGCGGCGCGTGGCTGGGGAGCCACTGGCGAGGGGAGCCAGCATTGGTGCGACCGCAGGGAGACACCTGGGAGCCCCTCCGCTCCCAGAGCAAGAACAATAAGTATCGCTGTGTTTTCCAGGCACCAACAGTGGAGTCGGCCAGGAATTTCCATGCCTGTTGCCGTTTGGCGGGTGCCCTAGTGAGGAGCCTTGCTCATCCTTTGAAAGTGCAGAGGGGAGTTTGCCGATAACCGAAACGGACTTGAACAGTCGTAAGATGATCAAGCAGCCACCCCAGCCCTCTGCAAAGCTGCCCGTCACGCCATCTGTGTCTGTCCTGGCTTGAGTACAACAGTCGCATTTACGGTGCAACTGGGTGTTTCATCCTTCACCCAATCGAAATGGTATTTTCTTTTTAAGATTTCTGTAGGGAACCTGGCATAACCCTCGTCCACTGCCTCTGAGGCTGTGGTTCTGCCTTATGCCCCTCTCCAACAGAAACGAGGTAATGGCTCAGTCTCCTGGTGTGCCTAACACCAGCTCTTCCTCCTGGCTGCAGCGATGCTTACGGCTACTGCAAAGCTTCCTGCTTCTGTGCTCTTGAAGCTGTTGTTGCACACACAGCTTTTGGGGTGTGCATTGTCAGGCAGTCTATATCGAGGTGACTTCACTCTCTCTTTGCAGTAGATAAAAGTTCTAAAACGCCATGCAGAGGAGAAAAAGGCATACGACGGTGCCCTGTACAAGGTGCAAGCCAGCACTGCGGAGCCAGTCCCTTGGGTGACACTCGGTGTTTCTTCAGCATGAGACAAACCCTGATGGGATGTGGCTGAGGAGGAGAACCGGGGCAGGCCCTTCCTCCCAGAAGGTCTGGACGCCACACAGAAGTTTTAGCCAAATAAAGCGGCTCCATTTCCAGCTGAGGGACCCTGTGGCACAAGCAGCCACCACCACAGCAGCTGCTGGGGGAGAGGATGCTCCCCCTCTCCGGCAGAAAAGGAGCCGGTACCAACTCCTAGGGCAGAGCCAGTGTGCCTGTGCAGAGTCCCCGGGTTTGTAACGCCTGTTCAGCGCTAGTCTGGCCCAAGGCTGACATGACTCACGTTACGAGGTCATTACCGTGACCGCAAGGAGCTGTTGGGGTTTTCTGGGGGCTGGGGAGGGTGGTTGGCACAGTGAGTGGGTCAGAAAACGTGTTTGCCTCCGCTGGGTGCAAACGTGAAGGTTGCTTCGAATAAGGCTTCAAAAAGATCCAGCAATCCAAGTCCTGTCTATCTAATTCAGAAAGGAGTTGGAGATGTTTATGGAGGAGAAGAAAATACCAAGACACAGGCACTATATATAGACGTCCCTGTGAAGGTGGCGACGTTGGAGTGTAGTGTATTTTTATCCCAATAGAGGTGTTATCTGTCTATCTCCCATGAAATGCTGGAGGGGGGGTGTTACAGCACTCAGTGCGTGCGAAGAGAAAATAGCCCAAGTCACAGTTAAATTTGTGTGGTCTGTGTTTTCCAAAGGCAAGCTGTCATACTTGGAATTTTTCTCCTCTGGCTCACTGCCCTGTATTTGTTGCATGACAAAGTTCATCATCCAAGTAGCTGTTTAGTGGCCTGGATGCATTTTTGCCATGTGTAGGGTGCAGTTTAGGTCTGCTACTCCTCAGAGAAGTACGGGAGTTTTGTGTACACCTCAGCACACACCATCTTTCTGTTCTCTGACCAGCGGCAAAACCGTGTTTAGCTTACACTGGGGCTGAAGCCAGATAAGAAGGATGCTTCAGCACAAGACGTAACCACATCTGGCACATGCCGGGGGCGGTTCCTAAGAGTTCAAAGGCTTCAGCGTAGATTATTTACGCATTCACCTCCTAGCAAATCCTTTTATTCTTAAATTCCAGACAGTTTATTATGTGGAGATCCTGAAAATCCAAAGTCTTGTCCTCTCTGCATAGATGTTAAAGATTTTAAAACCTGGCCAGACGTCCCGGGAGCAGCTACGGGGCAGCGCCAGCGGCCGCTGTGCAGCCGCTGCGCCCACGGGGGCCGCTCCGGGCCCCCCGGCCCCGCACAGGCACAGCCTGGGCATGGATACGCACGTACGTGCCCGCGTGCGCAAGCGCAGAATGCGCCCACCCCGTGCCAGCATGCAGGAAGTGGAT
The DNA here is from genome assembly GCA_013400875.1 of Anhinga rufa. Taxonomy (NCBI): domain Eukaryota; kingdom Metazoa; phylum Chordata; class Aves; order Suliformes; family Anhingidae; genus Anhinga; species Anhinga rufa. The sequence continues at coordinate 9,511 of VZTV01060225.1, forward strand.
ACTGAAGTGATTTAAATGCTAGCAAATAAGAAGTGGTTTGGGATGGGCTGTAACTAGAATATTCCCTGGTTTTTAAGGACTGGCTCTGTGAAATTCCTGACTGCAAAGTGAGTATTGTATTACTGCTAATTCAGCAGCTCTGCCGGGGCCTGCTCGCACTTCCCTCTTGGAATGATACGAGTTCTTGGCTTGCTTGCTGAAGAGGGGGTTTATTTTACTTTTTTGGCTTCATGGTTGCTCATGAGGACGAAGACCAAAAAGCTGGCAAGGAAAACATCTCTGCTGAGAAGAGAAACTTCGATCGAACTTGTGATTTTCTCAGCTCCATGGAGTAAAGGAAGTTTATTTATAGAATGGCTTTTTTTGGTAAAAAGAAAACAAGCCCTGTATCCTGCTTTTGATGGGTATCTGGCTGCAGTGCAGCATGGTGCGTGTTCATTTTATTTCCTTGTAGCATGAAGTGGTGTAGGGTATTAGCGGTAATTAGCTAATGCGCAGACTGGGGCAGTCTTTCTTCGGAGAGCACACGACCTTCCACATGCAAATGAATACTGCTTTCAGGAGCAGCCAGGAAGGCGACCACGGTGGGATGAACTGTGGTGGAGTAGGACTGCACGACAGCTGTTCTCACCGCGATTCCTGACAAAAAGCATCTGCTCAGAGGTTCAGATCGTTTGGAGGCCTCTGTTCATCCACATTACTTCAGATGAACACCCCGAAACTCAAGCACTCCGCGGTGCAGGGAGGCAACAAGTCGTCCTTATCACTGCCTTGTTTCTCTGCACCGCACAGGCACTTCCAAATGAGTCCTCGCTGCTGCCAGGTGGAGAGGGGCGATTGCGGGGTGCCCATTCAGGGGAGGGTCTCTATGCATTAATGTCCCACTGGAGCAGCTAAAGTAACGGGTGGTCCCATCTGCATGTGTTTAAAACCACCAAAACCAAGACATGACTAATACGTTGCATTCTTCACCTTGCAGCTGAAGGATTCCAAAGTGTTTTATAATTAACTAACTAATTAAATCTAAAAGCATTTCAGTGTAACGTGTTTTATATCCCTTCAGAGTGCTCTCTCAGTGCTGTGCCCCAGCGCTGCGGGGAGCTGGTCCGCAGCCACAGCCCTCTCGCTCGCTGCTTCTGCCGATTCCCAGTAGTTTGGTCTTAAAACGCTTTTGGGAGCTGCGAACTGAGGGATATTGCCATTACATAAGATCAAGTTCCCACCTGTCTTGAGAACAACTAAAAGAAACGTGAAACAGGTGAGAGAAGGAAAACAGACGAGCGTATGTGTGCTTTCTTTACCTGGGGCTGAGGAAGTCCGGTCGGAGAAACTACAAACCACCTGGTTTTCAGCTGAAATGCCGTCCGCAGTGACAGTGGCTGAAAACCGTCACTGATGGTTCGTACCTCGCACAAACGGCATCGGGAACTCCCCGGGAGAGCCGGTTCACAGCGAGGGGCCTCGCTGGCCGCGGCTCTGCTCTCGCAGGAGCCAGCAGCCCCGCTGCAGAGCAGGGTCACGGGCAGCCGAGGCCGCCGAGCCGCACGGGTCGCTGCGGAGGGGCTCTCCGCAGCCCGAGGACCGGACCGTGCGTGCCCCCGCCCCGCTCTGATCTCCCACCCGGCCGCTGCTCACCTACCGGGTGCCGCAGAGGGGAGACCGCTGCCGGGCTGCGCTGTGGCGCCCACCCGCCCCGACTGCCCCAGCACCACCAGAACGTCGCTCGGCGCCTTTGGGGACCGAGCTACGTCTCATCTAAGCTAAAGCGTAGTTTCTGGCCGCAGAGATGCACGCGGGAGAAGTGGATGGCCTCTTGCAGGCCAGCTTTCTCGCATTGCCCGCCTGGCCCCGGCGCTGCCTCCGCGCACGGGCACGCCTGCCTGCCTGGGTAAGCAGGGCTCCCAGGAAAGGGACGCGCTCCCAGGAGGGGTCTCACTCCTAGGGCCACGCTGCCACGCTTCCCAGTGGGAAAACTGAGAGAGAAGCTCCCGAGAGAGAGACCTGGGTTTGTGTGTGACCCATCCAAGGTGACCTATCGACACCACGGATACGCGCAGCAGCTGGCACCCCCAGGACGTGGGGTCCTCTAGAGCCCCACAGAATACCCACCTGAACGCAGGTGAGAAAACCTGTCCTGTGTCTACCTGGAAGTTTATAGCTCTGAAAAACACTCTGAGATTTAACAGCCTTTTGAGTCAAGCTTTTAAATGTTGTGAAAAGGTTTGTAGAGACTTTGTAAAGAATAGTTCAGGTGGGAGAAACGAAAATCCAGGAATATAACACAGGAAAGGTGAAGCCACACGTCAGTCTCTACCCCAGATTCAGTCTGAGCCAAGCTCCTTTAACAGGTCTAATATCACGTCCTCATTATTTAAGAGAAGCTTTTGTAGTGTTAAAGAAAGCGACAGAAACAACTCAGAATTTTTAAATTAGCCCAGTGAATAATCCCTAGATCAAGTTAGTAAATAAGTTGAGTTTAATGTTTTTCATTAGCGAACCTCAACGTATTTTGCCAGGGACATAAGCATCGTTACACGCTCTCCTTCTTTTTCAGTGGCTGGGGAAACTGAGGTGCAGCGATGGGAAACACCTTTCTCAATCTCCAACAGTTACAGCTTTGCAATTACTGACTTAATTGCTATCAGTCAAAAATCAGTATACTGCCCAAAAGTTGAAGCGCCTGAACTGTGCCCCCCTAAAGTCAGGAAGCACCTGAAAACTCCTGGGGAGAACAGCTGCTGTGAAGTTTTTGTGAGCAGAAGGACAAGCTGGTTTTGCCTCAGCCCGAGCGTCAGTGCAGTTACTATTGCGATGAACTCGAAATAGTCAAATATCACAAGGAAAGAGCAGCCAGATTTGCAAACAAAATGATCTCTCTTACTTCAGACATTTCTGCAATACTGCTAACAGGAAAGTTGCACAGCTCTCGGCACACAAGAATAAAGCTTTCTACGCTGAGGGACAGAGTAAAGAACGCGGACCCTCCTTACCCCTTCCATGTGGATCCTGGGATTTGTCGCCAGCCGGTGCTGATGAAGCTGCAACCCCCTGGGGACTCTCCTGATGGAGGCGGGGGAGGACAGGACCCCCGACCTCTGGATTGACCCAAACCTGGTAACGTTTGGTCCGCACCTGACTCCATCCAGGAGGCGAATGAGGAGCAGGTTGGAGGGCAGCTGCTCGATGCTGCAGAGGACGAGGGTCCTGCACTCGGGGCACCTGAGCTCCTTCTGGGATTTCAGGATTCTCTGCAGGCAGGGCTTGCAGAAAGTGTGCTGGCAAGGCAGCACCTTCGCTGTGGCGTCGAGCTTTTCAAAGCACACAGGACACTCCAACAGGTCAAGGAGAGCTAAATCATCCATCTTCAGTGCAGAGCTCCGTCACGAGTGGAGCCGGAGCCATCCACACGCCACATCCACCGGAGCGGGCTGAGACGCCTTCCTGCGCCCGCGAGGACCGCACCAAAATCCTGGGCTCAGACAGCTATCCTGCACGGAGGGAGAGGGAGGAGGGAAAAAGAGCAGAACTCGGCTGCTGGAGTATGTAATACATCCCACCTACATTGCAAAGCAGTGCCTCACCAGCCAATTTGCAAATGTATACTTTGCACTCACATCCAAGTTTGAAGTGAGTCACTTGTGACTCAGTACGAGCGAGGGGACGGCGTCCGGGCTGACGCCAGAGGCAGGAGCCCCAGGCCACGCTCGCTGGGCAGACAGATCCCCTAGCTGGACCGGGGCGAGCTGGCTCCCCGCCGCCGGCCAGGGCAGCGCTGGCTGCAGCAGGACAGGCATGCTCAGCCTTGTTCACACTCTATGCAAAGCTGTCTTCAATGCTCCCCGGTCTGAGGACCATAACTGACACGGCAGTAAAAAATTTACCAGCTCAGGAGATAAGAGTCCCTGATAAACATCAGACTGGACCTGTTTACTGAAAGCAGCCGCTCGCCGCTCGCATCCCTCGCACACCTACACGCCGCCTCGTTTTTCAGATCGGTCCCAATTAAGCTCGCTCTCTACGCGTTTTGACAGCAGTTCTATAAAAAGTGCTTCAAACACAAACACTCTCCGGAGGTACCTGGCAGAGAGGCGAGGCGCTCCACAGTGCCATCCTCGCCCGGTTTGGCTGCCTCAGCCCTCTGAAGCAACCCAAGACGATTATTCCTCCCACAGCCTGAAGTCACTCAACCTGTTCAGCTCCCCCGGCGCTGCGCGCTGGCTGAGTCTGCAGCGCACGCCACGTCGGGGTGCAAGCCCAGGCTTGCGGCGGGCGCACGGCCCCGCAGCGCAGCCGGGACGCCCCGCGCCCGCCNGCGCGGCGGCGGCGGCTGGGGCGGGCAGCGTGTGCCAGGCCTGACCCGGCCTCGGCTTCCCGCGCCCATGGCTCAAAACGGGGAGCGACCGCTCCAGCTGCTCATTCCATCGACTCAGCAGCAACCGCGCCGGGGGACGAGAGGGGAGAAAGGAAGAGCGTGCGTTTGTTAGCAGGGCCGGGGCTGACTCCCCGTGCGACGCTCAGCGCCGTCACTGCGGGCTCCACAGCTCCCGGCTGTTCCTGCTCCCAGGCTGGCGGGGCGGTGGGCTCTGCGCTGGGGTGAGATGGGCGCAACCGGGTGCTGAGCGCGTCCGGCTCCTGGCACCGCTGCCCATGGGAGCTGTGCCCAGGCGCTGCAGAGCGACCCGAGCCCAACAACAGCACCCTGTGGTTTGGCACGGGCACCTTCTCACCCCAGCGAGGCACTGGACGCGGCACTGGAAGGCCAGGGGGCATTCCATGGTAGCTGTAATGTGCATTCACGGTATCAGGTGAATTCCTATCCCGAGGTCTGCCTCGCTTGCGCACGCTGGCGTGTTGCCTACCGAGAGCAGCAGGCGTAGCGAAGACCCAAGATATTTTGCCTTACAACCGCTGCCATATCTCAGTCGTGTGTTTACAACCTACCAGTAGTACAAATATTAAACCTATAAGTAGTACAAATATTAGAGGAGAAGACTAAATCTGAAGAAAGGATTTCTGCTTGGTCCTCTCACAGGTAATGCCGTCAGACTGTGCATACGTCCCTTCCCTCTTCTCAGGAGGGCTCATTCAGGAGTACGGAGTGGAAATGGCTAACGTGTTTTTGCAAAAGTTCTTCCCCCCAGATCATGATTTTGTCAAAACAAAGATTTTCCATTTTCTTTTTTTTTTTTTTGTAAACGGTGGCCATTTCGCTAAATTAAAATGTTGACAAACATCTTCAGGATACTGCAAGAAACCAATGACCTCACTCTGTTTCATCTCGAGTTTCCTTTTACTTTGGTATTTCTTTGTAGTCTGTCATATGTTGATTTGTGCTTGGCTGACTGAGCGCGCACTTTTTAATGAATGATGTTGCAAATAACCATCTCATCTACTGGCGTTTTTAAATGCAATGCGTGACATAAACTATATTGAAAACAAAGGTTTTGAAGGTTGTTTTTCTTTTTTACATATCGTTCCGTATTTGTGCTCTGTGATTAACGCTCATCTTGGATTTTCATCTGATTAGAAAGGAAACAGAATTATGAAATATCCTGCAGTGGCAAGTGGTGGAAATGAAGTCGACTGGCCGATTTTGTGCACACCAGTTAATGCGCATCTCCGACCAAATCTGTTTGTGAGCGCTTCTTCAATTTCGCCTGAACTTTAAGGCCAGCCTGCCTTAGCTGTACTATCGAAACAGCCGAAACCCTGCCGGGGAGAAGCGCATGCGTTCTTCAGCGCACCGCTCCTGGTGGATTCCCGAGGGGAGCCAGCAGCCGCTGCCCGCGAGCCCAGCCGCCTCGTCAGGCCCCTCGGGAGGAGCCGGCGGCGCGGAGCGCGCGGGGGTCCGGGGCGATCCGGGGGCCCGGCGAGCCCCGCGCCTGCAGCGTGGCCAGTCCAGGGCAGCAGCTACGCTCTGGGCTCCCCGAGGGGCTGGGTCTTGCCCATCTTCGCCGAAAGGTGTGCCTGTGGGAAGCATGCCGCGCCGTTGGTCTCTTGGGAATGCCACCAGGGGCTAAAGCTCGGGGCCAGCTTTCCCCCTGAAGCTGACAGCGATTCCAGCCCCACTCCTGCCTGCCTGGGGCACGCAGGCTGCCAATCATCGAGGCAGGGACGGGGACTTTTTCCAACCAGGAGTTTCTAAATTGCCTGGTACAGCAAAGCGAGGCTCTGATCTTGATTGCAGTCTCTGGGTTCTGCTGCAATATAAAAGCTGATGATGCTAACACTTAGCATTTATATAACACTTTAAATCTTCAAAGCGCTTTCCAAATGCTAATTCATCTGTGGAACGCCCCTTGGGCTAAGCATCACCCCCACTTTACATGGAGAAAACCAGGAGATGAGGCCACACAGCATATCAATGTCCAATTTGGGATCAGGGTGTGAGGCTTTCCTGGTTCTCCACTTAACATTCAGACCATCCCATTGAACTTTATTATCTGCCACCGCCTCTCCCTTGCAGTGCGTCTCGTAATTGGGGTTAAAAAATAAAGGAAGAGCTAGAAAGCTGCTAGTCCTTCCCTTTCATTTGAAAAGTCTCTGTTTGATGCTGATGCTGTAATTAACTCCAGGCTGGATGCAGCGGGGTGCCTGGTTGGGAGGACGCTGCTCCTCGGGCAGCAGGCAGCACCGTCGCCGCAGAGCTCCTGCCCGGCACAGCCACGCGTCGCCTGCGGCCGTCCCGGTCCCGCTTGTCTGCTGGAGCCCTCTTCGGCTCACCAGTGGAGGGATGCCTTGTACCGAAGGGATGAAACCGCTGAAATATGTGTCGCTAGAGCCTTTTAATCACAGTGCTTTACTGTGAAGCTGGAAATTGGGAAACAACGTTGGGAGCAGAAATGGTTGTCCTGCTGTGGCGTGCCCGTCCTCGCTGCAGTGCCGAGTGGCTGCGCACACGCGTCGCCTCCCCAGGGAGCCGTGTCCTTTGGCTTCCCCCGCTCCAGAGTCGACTCGGAAAGGAGCTCAAGTGGATCCCAAACCAAACAGCAAGTCCGCTTCGTCACCATCGTCCCGCAGGAGCTGTGCTGTCCAGTGGGCGCTTCTGTGCGCCCGGACAACGTCGGCGCCGGGGACGGGCTGAGCATGCCCAGCCTTGCAGGAACTCGTCCACACGCTCGGTGTTACCGGCACACCACGCGCGATTGGACACAAACCGTGTCACTCCTGAGCGCACGGAGGTTTACGGCGGCGTTTCTTCCTGCCGACTCTTCAGGCTTGGCGGGATGCGTGAGGCTGCCACGGCGAGTGCCTTGTGAGAGCCTCAGTCTCTCCCACCACCTCATTCCAAACCCTTCTCCGCTGGATCCTCTGGGGGAAAATGAGGCAGGTTCCTGTGTTTACCGGAGCAGCTCCTCCTCCCGCTTTGACCACCAGCTTGTGGCTGTGAGTGTCTCCTGGCTGTGAGCTTCCAGTGCATAAAGACACTCGTGAAAAAAGTATTGCCTTTTACCAGCTTTGAATTTCACATATTTTAACATTGTTGGCTATTGCCAGTTCTGGTGTTATGAGACACTAACATACAAACAAGCTTTGCATTTAATACCTTTAGATCACAAAGAGCTCCATGAAGTTGGATATAATTACTCCTGTTTAAAGAGGGGGAAGACCAGAGGTGGGGTGACTCTTCAAGGTCATAAATGCAATCAGCGGCAGAGTGGCGAAGGGCGCCTGCATCACATAACATCAGCTCTGCCTCTCTCATGGCCTGGCACTCCGGGATGCACCCTTACAATATGAAAAGTAATTTCCTCGCTCTTCCTATGGCTGCCTGGGCAGAATTACCAGAAGATAGGGCATTACAAGAAATGGAAAACTCATTTCACACATATTATGCAGTTTCTATATTGAAGGGCAATGAAACATGGGAAAACTGCTCCTGAAACCCTCCTGTTGCAAAGCGAACCCTTGGCCTATACAGCCAAAGTAATTTTTAAGTGTCTGCTCTGTCAAACCAAAGAGGTTTTCTTTGGCCCGCCAGAAGGATGACTCTCTCGGAGCTCGGCGGCCTTTAGTCTTCTGGCTGAAGCTATGGAGAGGTCGGAGCATCCGCGCCTCGACTCCTGCGAGGGGCTCGCCCCGGTGGGCCTGCTGCACCCGCACGGCGCCGTGCCGCCCCGGCTGGCTGCCGCGCGCAGGCTGTGCAGGGCTCCCGAGGCGCCCCTTGGCAGCGCCGGGGGCGGCTCTCCTTTCGGGGTCCCTCCGGCGTCTCCGCCCGAAATAACAACGGGGAGCGGCGTCGCCTCGCGGGCTCTGGAGCTGTCCTCCCTGCCCTCTCCTTCATCCCACCATGCGGCCTGGTGCCTGGGCGTCGAACGCGGCGGGCATCAGGGGTGCTGCGCCCTCCCCGAGCACCGCAGGGGCGCCGGGCTGCGGCTCCGCGAAGGCTGCAGCGCTGCTGCGGACAGGGAGCGCGTGGGCTGGGAGAGGGCACGGGCACGGCAGCGCTGCCAGGGGGGCCATGAAACGCCTCTGCTGCTCTGCATCTCACGAGTGGATGCCACACGCCTCCTCCTCCGGGGAAGAGGGACCTTTCAGGCTGTTTTTAGCTCCTGGAGGGCAGGGAGAGGGGGTGCCACTTACAAGCTGCTACAAATTATAGATCTGAAGCTAGCAGCTTGTCCTCCTACCCACCCACAAACACAACACCCGGCGTTGCCACTGAAGGAGGGCGAACGGCAGGTCCCGCCTGTGCCTCCGGACCCCGAGGGCCCGGGGGGCAGCGGCGCTCCCCCCCCGGCGCGGCACTGCTCGCTCGGCCGCTCAGCTGCCCTGCGGCCAGCACCCATCGCCGCGGCGGGCGGCCCCCCACCGCTGCAGCGGCGGGCGTTGTACGCATGGTCTGATGCTAATTTAGAGAAGTCTGCAGATTTAGTAAATACATTGCATTCGCTTGAAGACATAATTAGGCCAGCGCGAATCTGCAGGGATGTGCACAGCGCAGGGACCTGCAGCCAGCAGAGCGAAAGCCTCCCTCATATTTTCCATCTCTGAAAGCAACCCCTGGTCCCCTCGGCTACGTCCCGGTCGGGCAGGCGGCCACTGCTCCCGCTGCTCACCCTCCGCAGCGGCACACAGCGGGGACAAACCCACCGGCAGCTGGATATTGAGTCTTTCATTCACCTTTTTCCCGTTCGTGAGGTATGCATCGGCTGGCGGATAAAAGCCAAACACTGCGAAGCTGCCTACACTTATGTAAGAAGAGAGGTTTGGAGAGCTGTTTATTAATCTTAAGGAGAGTCAAATGCTGTATTTTGCCCAAAACAGCCTTGTGCAGTTTTGCTGTTGGGTAACATGAAGGCTTCAGCCGATTCTGAAGTAGCTGGAGCAGCGCGGTGCCTATCCAGAAATAGAGAAGTATTTTTAAATGAAATTTATTCACTGATTTTCCTTCAGACAGATTGTTATGCGCTTGTTGATGTATCATTAGAAGTAGCCAGCGGTGGAGCCGGGCCGAGCAGCAGCGAGCGATGGGCACCATCCTCCCTGTGCCCGGGGAGCTCACCCGGACCACCAGCGCCACCGCCACCACTGCCGCCTCCTCCTCCTCCTCCTCCTCCTCCTCGCCACCTGGTCTCTTCACCGAGGGCTGCAGTGGCAGCCCGTGAGGGGAATGGAGTTGATTAAAGCTGGCACCGGGTTTGTGAGATTTTGGGCCAGACCCAGAGCAGGCTTTGGCACCTCCGCGTTAGCAGCTGCGAGGTCTGAGCTCGGGCGCCGGGTCCTGAGCGGGTGCAGCTGGCAGGCAACGGGGTGACGCTGCCAGCCCTCCTGAAGACCAAGGCCCCGCGCGGGTGATGGCACTTCAACGCGAGGAGAGGAGAGCCGTTTGCAGGCGGCTGCGTGGCCTGGTGTTGGAGCTTCCTCCTGGGGAGGGAAGGGCACCGGGCAGCCCCTGCTCAGAAAGCGCGGTTTGGGCGCTGAGCTGCCTGTGAGACCGCGGCCCCTCCAGCAGACGGAGCCCCGGGTGCCATGGCACCCAAGCCGGGCCGGGCAGGTCGCTGCTGCCAGCCCCTGCTCCATGCTCCTGCCACGGCTTTGTCTCTCTCTCCTTTCCAGTACATTCATCCTTTTTTCCTGACAGTGCAGCGGAGAACCCCAGAACACCGAGCGCTAAATCCCGCTTTACAGGGATTGGCCTGATAAGGGCTGAATCTGCAGGGATGCAATTTTCATTTCTCAAGACAAGAAGTAAGGGTGTCTAAGTAGCGACAGACCCGAGCACCACGCTAACAGGCCTTTGAAAGTTGCTTTGAGTGCTTCTCAGCTGTACTTCACACGGGCCTGACCACAGAAAACGTCAGGCTTCAGTTACCTAATTAAACACAGATGCAAATAACACCACTGCTCGCCATGATACATCACCTTTTAGTGTTCCCAGGTGCTTCTGGCCAGCAGCGAGTGCCACAGCCCAGGGCAGGGCCCCTAGCTCAGCTGGCGAAGCAAACCAGGTTATAAATCCTGGTGCTCTGAAAGCTCCAGCTCCAGGCGTGGAGGGGACATGGGTGATACAGGAGGTGGCAGCATGGAGGGGGTAGGTCTTTAGTGGACTGCTGCAAACGTGCCTTTACTTTATAGCGTTACGGAACGATTGGGTCAACTGTTTGCTGCTTCTTTGTTTGATCATGCGGTGATTTGGGGGCTGGCAGCTTGAGTCTGCCTCTCTAACCGCTCCTGCCCGCAGAGCGGTGCTCCTCGAGGAAGCCGCTCTGGAGAGCGGGGTCCAGGCTGCTCGCGAGCCCAGCGAAGAGGAAGGCAGCGGGGAGGCCCAGCGGGGCTGGAGTCCCTGTGGTAGAGTCGTTCCGTGCTGGCAGACCAGTTTGTGTGTCCGCAGGTATGCGGGAGCTCCATCTCAGCCCTGGTAGGGACCAGCGTTCCTTGGGCGCTCGCCCCGATGCGCGGTGGCGTTTATCCCTTCCACGGCTCCTCTCCTCAGCCGCAGCCAGCGTGTGTTTTGGAGGCGCTCGCTGGGCAGCGCCGCCTTCGTGCCGCGGCTGTCGTTGCCCATCTCTTCGCTCCCCAGCGCACACGTGCTCCTCTGAACCCCCGTTTCAGGCTGTGCTGCTGCTGTCGGGAGGAGCTGGGGGAGGTTCGCCTCTGTAGGTAAAACTCAGCCCTTGGGAATTTCCCTCTTTGAAGTGCTTTTTCCTGGTTTTTGTTTCTTTGTGACTTCAAGATTTTTATGCTTACTTAGGACTCTTACCTGCCTGTAAGAGTCTTCAGGGCTAAGGTGGGTGCTCAGCGAGCTGGCTTTCATCAGGGAGCCTGCACCCTGCTCCTGGAGGTGCTGGGCGTCCTCCACTCCCACTGACTTCAGCCTCCAGGAATGCATGGCAGGCCCTGCCTTGTGTGTGAGGCGAGACAGCAAAAGGAAACCTTCTTAGCGTGGTTTCCTAGAAAAATGGAGTTTTATGACCTCGCAGTGTATGTGAAGGCGTGTATGTGTTGCTCTGTGTCTGTCTGTGCACCCTCATCACTCGTGAATCCAGCTCAGCAGAGGGTAAAAGCACCCAGCATTTTAAATGTCTTGTGACTTCTGTGGCTGAGCACAACAGAAGGAAACCCTGCCAGCCCTTCCTGAAGGGAGATGATGCAATGTGACTTTGCACTTTATTTCAAATCTAATTAGATGCTCACAACTCCCCACAGGAGAGAGATGCTCAATGTGCTCCCAACAAGAGAGGATGTTTGTGTCTCAACAGACATCAGAGTCCAACCATGAGCTAAATCCATATGAAATCAAGCTTTCTTTAGCTGCTATATGCATAAAACTACTAGTTTTTACCACGATACCAATGGCTTCATTTCTGTCATGTCCCAGTCCCCTAGCCTAGATGGGGTGTGTTGGCAACAGGTTTCAGCCCCTTTGTAACAAGACCTTTGGATGCAGGATGAGATGCTTAAGAAGCCCCGTGGTTGCGGGGGGCTCACCAAGGGCTGCTGGTGAATGATCAGCGTCTGCTTGCCAGCTGATGCACGTGCTGGTTGGCGAGGGAGCAGCCTAGCTCTCCTCAGCAGCCTGTACGGAGCAAGCCCAGCCCAGGAGAGCCGGAGCGCTGGCGCTGCACCCACCAACCCTCCGCAGGAGCTGCGGGAGCCGGGGGTGCGCTCTGCCTGGGAGGGAAATGCCTGCTCCAGCTCCTTGCAGTTTCGGCAGGATCTGTGCTTGCCCCTGTATTTCACAGCAGGAACAAGGCGCCTGCTCAGCGCTTCGAGGTTTTTTATGTAAATCTCTGGCAGAGGATGAAGATGGCCGTGGGCTTCAGCGATGCTTGTGCTGGTCAGACTGCTTACCATCGCCAAATGGAGACCTTATCATCACCTTTACCATCGCCAAATTAGTGCCTCCTGATCTGAGCCTTAGAGCTTATACTTGCGTCCAAGGCTGAGCAAATCTTGCTATGTTTTCCATGGCTTTGGAACTGTGTTGTTAGGGTAATTAGTTTTAGTGCTGCTTGCGCTGGTACCACCCATTTCAGTTCATGTGTGTTGCTCTTTTGTGCCTCTTTTCTGCTAATGATATTAAACAAATTCACTGCTATGAATATCTGTATGAACAGAGAATGCTGAACAGACTGCTTTGAGCAGGAGGTTGGATTAGATACCTCTTGAGGTCACGTCCACCCCCAATCGTGTGGTGATCCTAAACCAAATAATCAACATTATATAGCTAGCACTGAGCACCACGCGCCCTGCATGTTCAGCCAGATCTGGGTGGGGCAACTCATGTTTAGAAAATTCTTTGGACTTTTTAAATCGTTCACTTAAAAAAATGATGTGATATTTAATGTTGGATAAAAGATTAGAAGTGTTATGAGCTGCTTGCAGAGATAAATGGGAGACAGCTAGAAGCAGACCTTTGCCTGTCTTGTCTCATGCAGATGGGTTTGTAAGGCCCCCAGCATAAAACAATCTCAGCTAAGACTTTCTTGATGCTGCAGAAGAGGAAAATACAGAGCAGAAATTTGCAGAATACTTTTATTTACTAAGGCGTACTTCTAGCTGCAGACACCAGTATCTCCTGACGCTGTGGGTAAGCAGAGACGTAAGGCTATAGTCTCGCAGACCTCGTGTCCATGTCCCACATCTGTCTCCATTCTCGCACAGTTCATTTGCGCTGCGTTACTGTCACCTCCCCAGTATGGAGATGGTAGTGTTTAACTGCCGCACTCTACTGCCTGGGGACCGTGTGAGGACGAAACGACGCTGCCTGGTGCACCGTGCTGCTGGCCGCAGTGACGGTGAGTCTTCAGCCAGCTGATCTAGAGGCAAAAACCCGGGTCTAAGGAGCGCTTTGGGCAACTGTTTCGTGTGCAGACCTTGTCTGATCAAGGTGGTGATCCAGCACTGGAAAGAAGTTCAGTACTTGAGATGAAAAGATGGCCATCTCACCGCTCAACAGGCAGCGTGTTGCGTCATTTCTCTTACATGGGAACGCAGGACTTCATTTCTGAAATGCATTTAAGGTATACCGAAAGGAAGAATTCTTTTCTGCCACATATTTCTGCCACTGGTCTGGTCCTGTCCTTTTTGCTGCCTTCCCCCAGAATTGCTGTACTTTGCTATTACTATAACTTTCTTCAGTACAAATACATGTGTCATGATAGTACTTAATGGAAAGAGGAGTGGTGAAATACAATTCTTTAAATCAATGGCATGCTCCCATTTACTGGAATGGAAGCCCAGCTAGAGCAGGCTCGTGTTTCACCACTTCTTCAGCTAAAAATACAGGAGGGCGTTTGACAGGCTCAAGTGAAATAAGGGGAGCCAGCAGCAGCGAAGGCCCCTAACTCGAGAGCTTTGGGACTGTGCATTGGGCAAATGCAGTACGTGCTCGTTCCAGGTCCCAGTCTAATCCCACAAGCTGTACTGCGAGGTTTACTCTGCAGATAAAGAAACAAGAGTTGCATTCGGGCAACAGCCTCGTAGATGTCCCCCTCAGGCTGGTGGGTGAAGCAGTCCGGTCTCGGTCACTCCCGTCACCAAGCAGCTGCTGTGGCCCTATCTGTGGTGCAGAATTCCTGTAGCCAGTGTAACCTCCCAGGCAGTCTGACATGGGTGGGTACGATGTCTTTGTGCAGCTCACGTTACCTGTCCCTGCGCCTGGTCCAGCTGCTGTCAGCCTGGTCACCCACCCCGTCGCATCTGGTCCTCCGCAGGCTGTCCCACCAGCGAGGGAGCGTGGCTGGTGCTGAATGTCCCTCTGTGCTGGCTGCAGGCTTGTTTAAAAAGGAAGGGTTTTTTCTTTTTTTCTCTTTATTTTTTTGAGATCAGAAATATGAGGATTTTTTTCTTCTTCCCTGCCCCCAGGACAAAGAGAGGTCAAGATCAGCTTCTGGCAAGTCTGGCTGCGTAAGGAGCTATTGTGGCCATTCGCCTGCTGGGTGGCAAATCCTCGTGGCTGGCAGGGTAAAGGGAGTGAGTCCATAACAGTGGATGCTGTTACTGGGAAGCTGCACTCAGTCTGATCAACAATATATGGAAAAGCCTCGCTCTGTCGTGAATGATGACACCCAAGCGGAGGCCGTCAGGCCAGGCGGAGCAGTGACCGTGCTGCTTGCAGTCACCCTTCTGCGAGCCCCAGGCCCTGCTCCTTTGGGTTGTCATGCAGCGCACTGGGGAAATGGCCCCGGTTTGCTGGCACCGTGTGGTGGGCATCCCTCCCCGGGCTCCCCGTGGGCAGCGTGGCCGTGACGAGCAGCACGTCCAGCGCCGCTGCTGGGGCTGGGGCGGCGGGAGAGGAGCGGGTCCCTGCGAGGCAGGGGTGGCACGGAGCCCCCCAGCCACCGCTGGAGGAGGGCTGACCTGTGCCCAGGGCACAGAAACGCGCCGACGCCTCCTGACGGTGATTCTGCAGCTTGGAGGGAAATGATGGAAGGGAGCCTGAAAATTGGGCTGAAGAGCAAGCGCGTGAATAACTTCCAAAGAGTCAAACTGTCTCTGGCTTGGACAAACCCCCTGCTCCTGTGCTGGGGCTCTGGCTCTGACGCTCCGTACGTTTGTTTTTCTGCTTTCACAGTGACTTGTCTCGATGCCTCAGCCATTAGCTAATGGGCTTGCTAAACCCCGCAGGCGAAAGGCTGAGAGGGGATGCGACTGCTCTCTCTAAATACATCAGGAGGTAAAAACTATCAACAGAGTGAGGTATTAAACTAAAGGACAGTCTTGGCACAACTACAGATGAGTGCCAACTGGCCGCTAATAGACTTAGGCTGGAAGCTAGGGTATTTCCAATCATGCAATGATCTGGCATCTGTAACAGCCTTCCAGACAAAGCAGCAAGGGCCAAAGCGTCAGGATGCTCTCGACCGCTGAACGAGCTACGGAAGGGGTGACACAGCACTGTGGCGGTGGCAGCAGGCAGGCCACGGCGAGCTGGGAGCCCGGTGTGGTTCGGTTACTCGCCCCAGAGGAGCGGGGTTCTCCGACCGTGTTCCTCTCCCACACGGGACGGGTTGTCCCCGGCTGCAGGGAAACCCAGAACAGCAAAAAGAGGAAAGTTTCCTCCTTTTGCTAACAGTCAGTTATGGTTAACGTGGCACACCTGATAGCTGGTCATGCACACCACCGCGTGTACTGCGGTAATGCCGCTATCTTCTCCGACATTAAGTCTTGCAAGTAGTAACTCCTTCCCTTTCTCTTCGTGCATCTAAGGAGGCGTCTAAATGCTGGTGAGCTTCTCCTAGCCCATATCCAAAATGTAACCTTTTCCTTAGGTTAGCAGCGAGCAGCTCTGTGACTCCATGCAGTCTTTTCGCTCCTGCTTTTACTTGCTGGCCTCTTCAGCACATGCAGAGCCTGCTCCAACTCCTTCAAGTTATCAGCTAAAATTATCATCTTGACCTGCTGATCTGAACCTTTCTGCTTGCTGCTCTGAAGCAAGTTTACCGCTTGTGTCCTTGCTTTCAAGTTTCTACCTTGCTCCTTTGCTTCCTTCCTATCTGAGCTGCCCTCCGATCCATGACCTCTAGCCTTTCTTTGTGGCCCCTAATGCTGGCTCAGGCCCCCGTTTTTGTCTCTTCTCCAGCAGTCACCCACAGACCTGACTTTAAGGCACTGTGTGTGCTCAGAATAACGTGAGCAGTGGGGCAGGACCGAAGCATTTGGGTACTGCTGCCGCTGAAACAGCAACGCTCTTCGCCATCCTGGTTCACTGCCTACCCTGGGCTTTCATGGGAAGGAGGGTTGTAGTGCTTGCTCTAAGGAAGCAAAACACAACAAAACATTTTTCAGCAAAACTTGCAGGTGGAAACTTGCCTTCAAAGCATTACAGTCCAGTTCACTACAGCTTTTCTTTCTGTCCTACTTTGTACATACCCTGCTTTGTTGCAATAGATCTAAACCAACATGTTACGCTCCCTAGGGCAAGGACTGTCTCTCTTTGTTCTGCAAAGCCTCCAGCACACTTCCAACAATCGCTTCATGTTTCCTGACGTGGGGTGGAGGGTGAAGAGAGGCCCCGTACTAGAAAAACAGATGTCATTGAAATACAGTGGAAGAGAGTCTGAAGTAAAACATAGTGCGGTGATCATCTACATCATGAAACTTAATGATTTCACTGTTTGAATGCAAAATTATTATTGCTGTATTTTTAGTAAGACTTGTGCTAGCTGTGGGAAACAAACCCACGCCGGCACACGAGAGCAGCGTGAGCGCTGCTGTGCTGGCAGGGCTGAAGCAGGCGGTGCCGAGCTCCTTGCAGCCCATCCATCCTTATCCTTCACCCAGCGCTCCCCAACTCTCGCCTAGAGCTGTGCTGCCAGCACCCAGCACGCGTAACGCTCCTCGGCTGTAGCGAGGCTGGTATGGCTTCGGAGCCGGCCTCGTAAAACACCACCTGGAAAGTCCCTGGTTGGGGTATTTGAGGTGGAAAGGTTGGCCCCAGTTGTTCAGAACAGCTAAGAAACGCAGAAAGGCTGTTCAGAAATTTTTTATTTGCATGATTTATCTGCACAGGGACCTACCAAGAAGAGCACGCGTATCTGAGCGAGGAGCCCCTCTGCGGCAAGCCTGGACAGCAGCCTCTGCCTGCCGACCCGGGGTTTGCATGGGGTGCGCGTGGCCGTAGGACTTTGTGCTTCTGCAGAAGGCCACGATGCCCTGTGACCGCGGCCCCGTGCCGGCAGCCTCGAGCCGTTGGCACGAGCAGCAAACCCAGCTGATGGTACTGCAGAGGGCGGGATTGCTCCTACGTGAGGGTTACAGGGCCGGGGTAGGCTTGCTGTGCTTTGACAGCACCTGTAAGTAACTGTAAGGACGGGAAGTCGCCTTGCTCGCCTCGCAAGTGCAGAGTGTGGCAGTGGTGCTCGCGCCGTGTTCTCTCATTGCCGCTTTGAACTTGGTTTCCTGTTTGATTGTTCCCTTAATCAAAAGAAAATGAACTCCAATTAAGGTGTCTTACAAAGTATGATTTGTGTCGAATTAAGACTGGTGCTGTACCTTTGAAAAAGCACCAATACTGAGGCCTGATTCACACAGGACTTACAAGAGAAAGGGGTGGATCAGACTTCTCAAGTAAATGCAGTAAGAGCCGAGTTTGATTTATGCAAATCGAAGTTTTCATATAGAGTGAGATCCTCCTGTTTGAGATGGGATGGGAGGCTGACATGAACATTAGATTAGGGTTTGGAAATGAAAAGGGCGTATCCGTAGCTGCATGTTTACCCAGGCGTGTTCACGCATGTTCTCTTGGTGGAATATGCACCTTTTACATGTACCTCTGCTGAGGCTTCCAGCAGCCCAAGGAACCTGCAGGAGCACCGTCTGTCGTGACAAAACCGCTTTCGGCACATGAAGACTATGTTGGAAGGTCTGTGCTGTGTAGTACTAGCATGCAGCCTTCTAAACTGTTGTCCTAGTATTTTATGAACAATCCTTTAATAAACGTAATAAGTCAATCTATTGGGAATATTAAGCTTTAAAAGCGCTGGTTTTGAATTAAAAGAAGATAGCCTTGGCAGGATGTAGGCAGAAAGCTTGGTTTAAGTCCCACTCAATGAAACCGCATTTAATAGCGGAAATTTACTGAAATCTTGGAGCTCACAAGAAAGACTTTAACTCCTGTGGTGGGTACTTGATAGCGGTAGGTATGAGGAGATGCTAGGCAGCAGTTACTCCGCTGATGCATTTTGTACTAGACATACTCCTCATTTTTTCCCGTGAAAGGAAAGACAAGCCCGAGGAGCGCGGCTGGGGACAGGCACAGTGACCAAACCCCCTCTAACAGGGCGCCCAGCTGGGTATCGGTTTCAGGGTGGCCGGCGGGGATCTCTAACAGCGGGCTCTCGTGGGAAGGTGACTGGGCCATTGCTCGCTGCCCTCGGGACGGAGGTTTGCGTGAGCGTCCAGGAACCGAAGCCCCTCAGAGGCCGAGCGAGGCCGGCTGCAGCCAGCGCCTTGCAGAGCTGCTGCTGTGCAAAGCAGAGACCTGCCCAGCGCCGACATCTCCTCTTTTCCAGGGTCGCCCGGGGCCCCAGCCCTGCTGCTCTGCGCCTCCGCGAACCTCCGCTTCCCTGGCCGGAAACGACCGAATCGGAATAGCTGCACTTCGTGCTCCTTGAGCACACGGCGGGGACTGCAGATGAGCAGAGGATTGGGCCTCTGGTGGCTCTCGGTAGGTGGCTGTCTTTTAAAAATGAAAAGCAAACCTGGAACGGTCAAAAGGCCCCGAAAGCCCCCAAGAATTGCAAACAGGGATTGAAAGCTAAAGAGAGAGAAAAATCTTAATTAGATCTCCACCAACCTGTAGAGGAACACATTTGGATTAAAATGAAATGGAGCTTTGTACTCTCAGGGTTTCAGCACAAGAATGGAAGAGGAATTATTCACAGTTGCTGTTTGGGAAGCTGGATTGCTTTTTCTGTGAACTTGTCTTTTTACCTTCTCACCTTGTCAGAGAATTGTGAAAAGCTGCTGGGATGGTATATTTGGGGTAGTTCTTATCACCGCACGTAGCAGAAACATTTCCATGGTTTCACAACATGGGCAGAGTTTCCTATTTAATCCTATTCTCCCCAAGTTAACTCCTTTCCTCTTGTGGTGAGCCAGCCTGTCCACCAACCTGCCTTACATTTCACTACCATTGATATTTTCTCTTTGTGAATATCTATCAATATTTAATACAGTGGTGTCAGTTTTGCTGTAAGATGAGAGGAACTACTAGAAACCTTGAATTATACATTGTCTGGCTGGGGGAACCTGGGGAGAGTTTTCTTTTGGACCCAAAGCTCCTGGAGTTGATCTCCAGGACCTGCAGCTTGAAATCCTAATAATGGATGAGCACCAGAAGAAACTCAACCAGCGGCACGAGGGAAGGCCCCGCAAAGTGAGGTTCAAAATATCATCCGCTTATAGTGGTCGAGTGCTAAAACAAGTCTATGAAGATGGGCAGGAGCTCGAGCCCCCGGCCAAAGAGCGCTCTCGGCATTTTCTCCGCCACAGCTTCGAGCCAGGGGACCATTTCTGTGGGGAAACGCCACAAAGCAGGTTTTACTCGCCAGCCAAGCTGACTGCCCAGCGGATCAGCATATTCAAAGAGGACAACAAATACAGTCTCACCAGTAACTCTCCTCTCCTCAGCGACTACCAGTCAAGCGACAGTCGTTGCAGGGTAAGTAACGTCCAGCCTAGGGCTGGCAAACTGGAACCCAACCTCAGACTAAACCATTTTTGGAGTAATATGGTAACAGGGGTCTCAAACTGTAACCACGTTCATCTAAAACTCAGTTTTGTCAGTCCAGGATTTTAAAAGAGTGATTGTAACTCTTCAGCCTTTATCCCACAGAGTCAGTATTCTGCTTACTCTGCAAATGGCAGGAGCCGCGTGTTCTGCAGCAGCGCAGTCAGCAAGTGAACAGCATCTGCTAGCTGTGCTCCATCTTCTCACTGGGTTGATTTGCATCTGCCCATTTTGTAGAATAAGATATAACATTTCCATATATATCAATATCTATACGTAGTAATCCTAATGCATCTAAAGCAGTCAAATGTAAGGTGGATATTATCTTAATTAGTTATATTTAAAACATTAAAGTTGCATGACTTGAGCTGGCAAAAAGGTTAGCGCCACTGGCAGCCTACCAGCGAGCCTCCGAGCGACGCATCCGCATCCTCTGGCAAGTCAGAATTACCCTTCGGCTACTTTGAAAATCCCGGGTTAGTTTCACTGGATATTTTGGTAACATATAATTAATACCAATGATATAGAAGTGCCTCTTTAGTCCTAATAAAAGGCCAGTACCTGTGTAATATATGTTAAATTGATTAATACACAGGGGTTATTTTCATTTTCTTTCCCTGTTGAAGTAGATTTATGTATCTTTTACTGCTATTTGGTTTTATCAAATCTAGATGTACCACCTAAGCAATTCGTACGACAGCGATGGCACATCGGCACTATTGACAGCACAGCCGTTCGCACTGATATGCAAACCCTAAATGGAGTACCTTATATTGACATAATCAGCAGACTTGTAAAACTCGCGGTGAGTCTGCTCAGGGAAAAGGTGATGAAAAGGAAGACAGTGTGAGGAAAGCTGATTTGCTGCACTGGTGTCGGGCCTCTCCCTAGGAGACAGACAGCTCATTCGACTCCAGTTCAACTGAACGATGAGCAGTTTGTGTCGGTAACAAGCTGGCCCGTTGTCCGGTCCCCCCTCGCACACCACCCCAGTCCTGCAGCGCCTGCTTGGTGGCGGTGCCCTGTTGCTTGCAGAAAGGTCAAGAATTGAGTGTATCTCCAGAGATAAATGTGAGGTCACTCAAGTACACCAACCCCTGCCATATAAAGAAAGTCGTGTCGCCATCCGTCGTTGTCTTTGGGTAATAAAGAGTGTCACCCTGGCACTTACACAACTCAAGAGACTGAAGGGCTTTAAAAAGGATAAAATGCTTTTTACGTCCTTGGCTTGAATACACTAAAAGTCTATTAATTCTTGGTGCTAATCAAAGTTGCATGTAGGAAACCCAGATGGCTGATATTTGAACTGTGTTTAGTTGATACACTGGGCATCTTGTTTAACAGAAAATATCAAACCACGATGAATCTCTCCTGCCGAAAGACAGCACTAATGTGATCTTATCCATACCGTTAATTTGTTCTGCATTCCTGGGTAGCACTCATCTCTATTCCTAGTTTCCCTAACCATAAATACCTTGAATAATCACGCTATCCAGTACCAGTTCTGTTTTGTATCAACATGCATTTGGTCTTTGGAGTCATCATGTCTGTGTAACAAATATGAGGCTTTTAAAGCCTTCTGCAAATGGTAAGGATTTGTGCTCACCTGCCTTCCCCCTCCACGCTTCTCTCCACAGAGGAGCAGGTGCCCGACTGCCAGGAGAGCCATCAGCCACCTCGCGTCGGCTGATGCGACTCCGGCGGGGAATTTTCTTAGGAGAACATCTCCTTTTGCTCCGCTTCTTGACACAGATACTTAAACAGAGCGAAATATGAAGAGTGTGTAAAACAATAGGCTATGGTAACTGCCATATGATACCTAGTGCAAAGGGAATAAGGGGCCAGGTAAGCAAAATGCTGCTTTCAGAGAGATGTTTGACCATACCAAGTTTAGCTTTAAAATCATTAGAAAAGAACACAAACTCAAGTGTCCCCACAGATGGTTGTTTAGACTGGCTCCTCGCTGTTAGGAACACAATTTAGCATTAGATAATGAGAGT